>JADBJO010007614.1:12500-20000 GCA_016801955.1 Conus betulinus | reverse complement strand
TTCCTCCGCTTTGAATTATTCCACATCTCTCTCTCTCTCTCTCTCTCTCTCTCTCTCTCTCTCTCTCTCTCTCTCTCTCATCATCATCATCATCATCATCATCATCATCATCATCATCATCATATGATGAACTTGTAATTAAATCAGTTGCGAAATTCATCGCGGAAGCATTGAAAATTAGATGAAGGATAGTGAAATTTAAGATCATGCATTATAAGAGATATCTGAATGAATATCATCATTCATCGCATGTGGAAGAGATCAGTAAGATACAATGTCACTTAATTGAGTGGATGGTCGAGTCAGTCTTAAGATTTTTTTTTTCTTTTCAACATTATTGCATTACTGCCGTGCGTGAGGACATAAGGAAATGTTAGGAATGTATTTGTTTTCGTTAACCTTTGATTTGATACACACTAGGAATGAATGTGTACTATTTGTTTGAAGGAAAGAATGAGGGAAATGTCATTGTTCTGTTACCTCTCCCCCCTTGTCGAAAGATCTCCTTGGTAATGACAATAACATATCAAAGTGTCAAAAGTGTCCAAATCTCTCTCTCTCTCTCTCTCTCTCTATATATATATATGTGTGTGTGTGTGTGTGTGTGTGTGTGTGTGTGTGTGTGTGTGTGTGTGTGTGTGTGTGTGTGTGTGTGTGTGTGCGCGCGCGCACGCGCGCGCGCATGTGTGTGTGTGTGTGCGTGCGTGCGTGTGTGTGTGTGTGTGTGTGTGTGTGTGTGTGTGTGTGTGTGTGTGTGTGTGTGTGTGTGTACATAGCTGTGTGTGTGTGTGTACATAGCTGTCTGCTGCTGTATACTATTATTCTTCTCAAAAACCATTCTGTCTAGTCCAAGCACGCATAAATAGAGAGAGAGAGAGAGAGAGAGAGAGAGAGAGAGAGAGAGAGAGAGGAGAGAGAGAGAGAGAGAGAGAGAGAGAGAGAGATAGAGAGAGAGAGAGAGCGGAGTGCACCTTCCGCGACCACAAACCAGCGACCGAACTAATCTACCGGAACGAAACGGGTCCTATCCTTTTCGGTAACAATGCATCAAACTGCCATCCTTTACCGAAAGATGCATATCTTCCTCCTCCTCCTCCTCCTCAGTCCGTTTCAGTTGGGTTCAGGCGATCTGACGCGTGTGCTAAATTAGGTTAGTCAATACAAATCTTACTGGGCTGATGTATTTGCATGCCGGCGTGAAGTTCCGCATTCATGCATGCAGTGTGCGTGCGTGCGTGTGTGTGTGTGTGTGTGTGTGTGTGTGGTGTGTGAGAGAGAGAGAGAGAGAGAGAGAGAGAGAGAGAGAGAGAATTTCATTGTAGAAAACTGACTTTTGTCCTTTTCCATACGTCATTAAATACGTCATATTAATTCCAAGACACACACACACACACACACACACTGGAGAGTTTGTAAGCACAGGTCTTTCTTTCTGAGGGAAAAGAGGACCATACCCTTAAACACAATGATAGAAGCAACGTTTCAGAGTTCCACTGGACCTTGCCGTGGTGGAATCAAAGTTAACTTCTTCAAGCGCAAAAATTTCTAATTGACAACATTTTGCCTCGGTCATGAAGGGCCCAACCATCCTGGTGTTTCAGGTTCGAATCCAGGCAGCAGCAACGAAAAGGTGACGGTGGAAGTGTATCCGGGAATCATGACGTGGACTGCTGCTCGGCCTCTTCGGAAAGAGTCACGGGCCAAAACTCAGTGTTAAGGACATGTGGTGGTGTTTGGCCCTGATGACCTACAACTGGCAAACTCTCCCTATAGTTTCTTTCCCTTTTGTATTCTCTCATTTCCACTCGTCCACCGCTGAGGGTTTGCGTCTTCTGCGACCACAAACCCATTACTTACTAATCTACCGGAACGAAAACGGGTCCTATCCTTTTCGGTAACAAGGCATCAAATTGCCATCATTTACCGAAACATACATATCTTCCTCCTCCCTCTCCTCCATGGCCCGTTCAGTTGGATTCAGGCGATAAGACAGATATCCGACGCGTGGCTAAACTAGGTTAGTCAATACAAATCTTACGGGTGTGATGTATTTGCATGCCGGCATGAAGTTCCGCATTCATGTGTGCGTGTATGTTGTGTTGTGTTGTGTTGTGTTGTGTGTGTGCGGTGTGTGTGTGTGTGTGTGTGTGGTGTGTGTGTGTGTGTGTATGTGTGTGTGTTCTAGTTTGAGGGAGTTTGATGAGAAAAAGACCTGTTTGTGTCTTCATCTCTGGGATTTTTTTTTGTTGTTCAACATTTAAGCATCACATGTAGATCGAGGAGGACGCACTGGACAATCTCATCAAAAGAGTTTTAAAAAAAAAGTAGGAAAAGACAATTCTTGATGAAAGAAAAGAAAAGAAAAAAAAAAAAAAAAAAGGAAACGAAAGCGTCAACGTACAATATAGGTATTCGATTCTTGCACTGAGACCGATGGGAGAAAGTTACAATTTTGTGCACTGGAAATAATTCTCAGAGCAATACCCAATTAGTGAGAAAAAAATACTTTCTGTTATCTAGTTACGTAGGGTCAACATGATCGTTTTGCATTTAAGACTGCATACGCACAGGAGCTGAATTTGAGTCTGGATCGTTCCTTCTGGATTTTCTATTTCATCTCTGTCCTATATATTTGATATATGTGTCGTTCCGCGAGGGTGACTGAGTTCTGTAAACTTCTTCACCATTTGTCGAAACTTGTGGAGCCATACATCTGGTGCACACCAAAAAATTAATGCATCAAGGCCTTGTTTAAGGAGTCCAGTATTTATAGATCGGTACAACTAGATTATTCTGAGAAAGTTTCTTGCGTCTGAAAGTTGATTCCTTATTTTCTTCCATGTGCCTATCACGATACATGCTAGGTGGTTCCAAGCAGATAAATAAAAGTGAGAGGAACGTGACTATTTCGGGTTTACCAGCTGACACAAAGACATGGTCATGGGTAAGCTCGGAGGTTTGAAATGTGACGTCAGCTAAGGGGCTTCGCATGTATATTTAGATTTGCCACCAGTAGAGATGTTTAAAAACAAAAGACATGATTGGTGGGATGCGGGGTGGTGTTGATATTGATAGTGTTAATTCAATCTACAATCAATTCAATATCAATATGTAGCTCACGTTTATGCTACGCCTCAAAATACTAGCGTGGTTTGTGATTCGGTGAAGATTGCTAATTGCGGCGTGTGGCCTGAAAGGGTTTAGATCCGGTGCAACCGGCAGAGATGATACGTGGGCGATGATGGACGGGGAAAGATATTGTGTGGGTGTCTTTTGGTTTGGTTGTTCCTTCCTTACTTCTTTGTTTTGCTGTTGGAAACCTTGTTCATGTAAGAAGGCTATATGAATGTGGGTGTTTGGACTTATGTACTTTGTGGAGAGAGAGAGAGAGAGAGAGAGAGAGAGAGAGAGAGAGAGAGAGAGAGAGAGAGAGAGAGAAGGTATCATTGGATGTGTGTCTCGGACAGAGGAATGTCTTATCTTCCTGCACAGTTGGCAGCAGTCTCTCCATCATCAGCGAAAGGCGTTCAGTCTGACCCATTGTTCGTGCCTCGGTCCACTGCTATCACTGGGGAACATCAACATGGTGAACACACACACACACACACACACACACACACACACACACACACACACACACGGACGGAGAGAGAGAAGAAGACAGTGATAAATGGCATGATACCAGGAAGCACTGATGAAGAAAGCCCGGAGTCTGGTAGGGCAGGCCATGGTCATGTCTGTCTTCGGGTTTGACGCCAACAAAAGCACGTCGGAGCTCTTGGTTTCACACGTAACTCATCAGACCTGCTGACAATAAAGAAGAATGAATGCGTCCTCTGTGGCGCCTGAATGGATGCTAAGAGAGAGAGAGAGAGAGAGAGAGAGAGAGAGAGAGAGAGAGAGAGAGAGAGAGAGAGAGAGAGAGAGATACAGACAGAGAGACAGAGAGAGAGAGGGGGGGGGGGTAGAGAGAAAGGTTTGTAGGTCAGTGTAACCAATGCACTGATTACCTATCCACTCATTTTTAAGGTTGGTAAGTTCAGTGGAAGAACAGAAATCACCAAAAGGATTCAAACGTTCGTATGTTCAGAAAAAAAAAGAGAACAACAAAGTTCAGCTGTTAATGTGAGCCATTTACTGCATATTTCAAGGTTCTCATGGTAATGTGAATGTATGTATCTGAACTAGGTTTGTCTCAGTTCAATTCCTTTCTTGTTCCTTAAGGTTTTAAACATTTAAATCGAAAAAAGTCATCTCGTCTTCTAATAAAATTAAAATGGGATTTATTATTATTTTTTATATATATATTTTTTTTTAAACTTTTTTTCTGGTTGAAAAAGCAAATCAGCTGCAACGTTATCACTGCAGTTACGCAAAGTTCAAAAGATTATTTGAGTAACTTACACACACACACAAACTCAGATAGCCAGACAGATGGGCAGACAGACAGACAGAGAGACAGACACACAGACACACAGATAGACAGACAGACAGACAGACAGACAGACAGACACAGACACACACACACATACACACTCACATAAAAACATGCACGCACGCACGCACACACACGGACTGGTTGACTGAATCCACTTTATCTAAAAATTTAGTCTTTAGTTGTACTGTCTCTCTCTCTCTCTCTCTCTCTCTCTCTCTCTCTCTCACACACACACACACACACACACACACACACACACACACACACACACACACACACACACACAGGGATGCGCTAAGGAGACGTCAAGAACAGTTATCTTGTCAGTTCGTCAGGATGGAGGAGACATCTTCCCAGATTCTGAAGAGCTGTGTCTTCGATTGCTTTCAAAGGAAACATGTTAACAAGCCCATGACCGCATGGGTCCGGAGTGATTGTAACAACTGGGCTGTCAGTGTAATGAAGATGAGAGTGTCTCAGAGTGTCTTTTTGGCGCCTGGAAAATTGATCTGGAGAGAGAGAGAGAGAGAGAGAGAGAGAGAGAGAGAGAGAGAGAGAGAGAGAGAGAGAGAGAGAGAGAGAGCTGGGTTATTTCCGAGCATTGGGTTAAGGCCTAGTGCATGTGTGTGTGTGTGTGTGTGTGTGTGTGTGTGTGTGTGTGTGTGTGTGTGTGTGTGTGTGCGTGTGTGTGTGTGTGTGAATGTACATAGCTGTCTGCTGCTATATACTATTCTTCTCAAAAACCATTCTGTCTAGTCCAAGCACGCATAAGAGAGAGAGAGAGAGAGAGAGAGGAGAGAGAGAGAGAGAGAGAGAGAGAGAGAGAGAGAGAGGAGTGCACCTTCCGCGACCACAAACCAGCGACTAACTAATCTACTGGAACGAAACGGGTCCTATCCTTTTCGGTAACAAGGCATCAAATTGCCATCATTTACCGAAACATACATATCTTCCTCCTCCCTCTCCTCCATGGCCCGTTCAGTTGGATTCAGGCGATAAGACAGATATCCGACGCGTGGCTAAACTAGGTTAGTCAATACAAATCTTACGGGTGTGATGTATTTGCATGCCGGCATGAAGTTCCGCATTCATGTGTGCGTGTATGTTGTGTTGTGTTGTGCTGTGTGTGTGTGTGTGTGTGTGTGTGTGTGTGTGTGTGTGTGTGTGTGTGTGTGTGTGTGTGTTCTAGTCTGAGGGAGTTTGATGAGAAAAAGACCTGTTTGTGTCTTCATCTCTGGGGATTTTTTTTTTTTTGTTCAACATTTAAGCATCACATGTAGATCGAGGAGGACGCACTGGACAATTCATCAAAAGAGTTTAAAAAAAAAGTAGGAAAAGACAATTCTTGATGAAAGAAAAGAAAAAAAAAAAAAAAAAAAAAAAAAACGGAACGAAAGCGTCAACGTACAATATAGGTATTCGATTCTTGCACTGAGACCGATGGGAGAAAGTTACAATTTTGTGCACTGGAAATAATTCTCAGAGCAGTACCCAATTAGTGAGAAAAACACTTTCTGTTATCTAGCTACGTAGGGTCAACCATGATCGTTTTGCATCTAAGACTGCATACGCACAGGAGCTGAATTTGAGTCTGGATCGTTCCTTCATGATTTTCTATTTCATCTCTGTCCTATATATTTGATATATGTGTCGTTCCGCGAGGGTGACTGAGTTCTGTAAACTTCTTCGCCATTTGTCGGAACTTGTGGAGCCATACATCGGCTGCTGAAGGTGCACACCAAAAATTAATGCATCAAGGCCTTGTTTAAGGAGTCCAGTATTTATAGATCGGTACAACTAGATTATTCTGAGAATGTTTCTTGCGTCTGAAAGTTGATTCTCCTTATTTTCTTCCATGTGCCTATCACGATACATGCTAGGTGGTTCCAAGCAGATAAATAAAAGTGAGAGGAACGTGACTATTTCGGGTTTACCAGCTGACGCAAAGACATGGTCATGGGTAAGCTCGCAGGTTTGAAATGTGACGTCAGCTAAGGGGCTTCGCATGTATATTTAGATTTGTCACCAGTAGAGATGTTTAAAAACAAAAGACATGATTGGTGGGATGCGGGGTGGTGTTGATATTGATAGTGTTAACTCAATAAAACAAAACGCAAAAATATAAGGAAAAAGCAAATAAGAGAACAAACATTTTCTAAATAAGAGTAAATGGACACCCGATTGTTTTTTCGTATGCTTTTTATTATATTTATTATCTATTTATTTATTTGGCTGTCCTGTCTTCTGTGTCACCTCATTGGGAGTGCACCAGTGCTGCACATTCCGACACCCCGTCCACAGCCACGGCCCGGTCAGTCCCACCACTGCCCCGGCACCGGCAATCCACAGGAGCAGTCAATGTCAAGTCATCAAGAGGCAACCCATCGGAGGAGACACTGCACTGCTGCCGAGTCATTTCGGTGGTGTTCAGTGACGCCTGTTCTGATTCAACATACGCAGAACACCACCTACTAAGCCCCCTCCTGACGAAAATAATTGCTTAGTCGCGAGTGCGGCGTGAGTGAGCTCTCCCTCGGAGGGCACCACCACGTCCGTCCAACGACAGCCTCCATGGACTCGCCGATACCGGTGATCCTGACGGAATCAAACCAAAGGCCACAGACGCGGAGAGGACATCGAAACTGAGGTCACCATGAGAGCAGGGCATGAAGGGCCACAGAATTTGAGACTTGAAAAAAAAAAAAAATGATGCTGATCGGTGAGAATGAGGATGATGAAGATGATGCTACGGATTTCCATTCCAGTCTGAGACTGCACGACAGGGCTGTACTCTACGCTTCCTTTCATAATATATCCCGGCATCAACCAGCCCGAGAGATACAAAACACCAGCAGTGTTGGCCAAGAAATTTGAGCAAGACTCTCTGAGACGCATCCATAAAGTGAAACTCGACTGTGTGATCCCAGCAAACTCAACTCTAGGTAAGAGCCAGTCGGGGCAGAAAAAACCACATGACTCTGATGGGATTCAAACGCACGACCTCCCAGCCGGGAGTCCGCGACGCTAACCATTACGCCATGGCGTCTGGTCTTTCACATGTC
>JADBJO010007614.1:0-5000 GCA_016801955.1 Conus betulinus | reverse complement strand
TGGAGTAGATAATAAAGGATGGGTAGAATTGATCACTACCGATCAAGTTGCGTCTGGGGCAATATGGAGACAACAATGTCCAAATATTCCCAAACTCTCTATTCCAGTGAAGAAAGATTTGCCTTCTCTCAGAAATGGTTCACATTGACAAAGAATTCTTGTTTGCTTTTACACAAGAATCACACGTACACTGACACGCACACAGACAAACATGTAGATGCATATACACAGAGACAAACAGTGCCGCTACTAACATTAAGCAGGGAACAATTCAATTTCACACACACACACCACACCCACACACACACACACACACACACACACCACACACACACACACACACACACACACACACACACACGCGTACTGAAGTTCCCATGAGGATGAAAAACACCAACATTATTCAAGCATTATTCAGAATGGTGCATTTAGAAGACATCTATCCCGGTGAAACGAGTCTTCTCTGGGAATCCAGACCAACCAGTCAAATGAAGTTTAACGGCTGGAACGTTTGTGTGGTGTGAGGAACAGGTTTGCTAGATGACAGCTTTCCAACCATCTCTACCATCACCCTCACTACTACCAACACCACCTCTACCACATCCAACGCCACACCACCAACAACGCCAACACTTGTCTTCCGCGCACTCTTTGTTTTCCTTCCGGTCTAGGCTTTTTTTAAAATTGTCTATTCTGGAAAAAAAAGAAGAAGTAACCTACAACCAGACACAAGAAAGATTGTACTGGCAAACATGCACGCACGCGCGTAAACATGCAGACATATACCGTTCTTGTCCGGGTTCTTCTTCCATTAAGTTCTGTTAAAATCAGTCTGGTGCGGTTCATACTGGGATACAAAAACTGAATGTTGAAAATGACTGAAAGTTATAAAAACAGCAACATTTCTGACTTGAAAACTAAACCAGATCTTGAAATTGACTGAAATCATGTTTTTTATGATACCAAAAGAGTAAGAAAATTCTGACTTAAAAATGAGATGGTTTATAGTACAGATGCATCGAGATTACTGTTGTACTGAAGATAGTTGGTGTTCAACACAGTGATCAATGTACTTTCTGTTATTCAATTCAGGGTAGCTTTACACATTCGTTTGGGCGATCATTCAAACATGTTGGGAAAAAACTGAGGATTTAATGAATGGAACGCATCTGTTTTACATTTGATTTACAGATTATTAACAATAAGCCATGATTGGATTTAATGAACACACATAGACTGGTCCTGTCTTTTATTTCATGTTTTTGGTTTACTAAACGCAATTTCCATCAGTGCAGAATGGAAGCAAGTCCCCCTGTCTGCCATTGGTGCCAACAAAGCACGTTCGAGCCAGTCGCCTCGATGTAGTTCTTCGGATCCGCTGTCACCAAGAAACAAACGCGTCCTCTTTGGCGCCTGGAGAGAGAGAGAGAGAGAGAGAGAGAGAGAGAGAGAGAGAGAGAGAGAGAGAGACACACACACACACACACACACACACACACACACACACACACACACACACACACACACACAGAGCCTCCTTTGTTAGTGCTTCAAGTTAACGACCACACTAAAGATTCTGGAACTATCTGTTCATTTTTACTTTCAATAAAGATTCACAAGCTTTTCGTATTTAGGAAAACGAAGAGATAAATAAATAAATAAATAAATAAATAAGGAAATAAATGAATAAGAAAATCAATCAATCAATCAATCAATCGACCAACCACTGAATAACTAATACAGAAATAACATAAAAGATAAATGAAAACAAATAAACAAATGAAAAAAAACCCCAAGAATGAAGGAAGACATTTTTTCATGAAAACAACCGGACACCTGAACATTTCTTTTCATGGAAGATTTTTTAATGTTGATCTGAGGCCAGCCATATTGTCCACACAGCCTTCAGCAAGTTGTATGTTACGTGTTTAAAAACGTCGTACGACTCCATTCATGTTTGTATTTTGTTTGAACTTTAGATTTGATATTCTTTCTGTTTTTCTTTCAGCTTGTTCATAGAAATACCGATTAACAAAAAAAAAACCTGACATCTTGATAACCGAAAATTTCTACAGTTTCAAACATAATGTAAAAAAGATTACTTGGGCCATCAACACACACACGCACACATGTATGTGTGTGTGTGCGCCTGCGTAGCCACAGACAGACAGACAAATATATACTAGTATCTCTTTCACACGCACACATGATGAGAAGGTTATAGCGATTAACGCCATCGTATCAATTTGGATGCAGAAGAAAGTTCCCTTAAGCATCTCAGAGACTCGTTATGTCTTTTCTTGCCCCCTGAGGAAGCATGCAAGCTTCGAAGGTCGTAAAAACATAAACTGTTATTGTAGTAATAAAATCAATGTGTCCTCAAGGTTGTCTTTTTTTTTTTTTGCGCCTGAAAAATTGGCAAGAGAGAGAGAGAGAGAGAGAGAGAGAACTGTTAAAAGATCTAGCAATTACCATTGATGTTGTCTAACCATGATGAAAATGAAAATGATTGGCAGTAAAATGTATCATTCAGACAGTATCCGTTATCTATATTACTAATTCCACACCATAAAAAAAAAAATCGCATGAAAATCATGTGTTATAAATAAAATATATTATGATACGTAATACTACATTGCAACATAAATCTTATAATATATTATCATGTAATGTAATAAGAGAGAGAGAGAGAGAGAGAGATAGAGAGAGAATACTACTATCACAGATTTCACAATTGACTTTGCTGTTTTCTAACAATAAAGGTTGAGAATGACATATGTAAATATTGCCAGCAATAAGCATTGTACAGGCAACTACCATTCTCAGTAAATAATTAATTCCAGACCCTAATAAATATATCGCACGGAAATCATGTAATACAATAACATATATTATTATATGAAATACTTTGCTGCAAAATGAAATCTTATACAAAAAATATAACTACCAATGAATATTCATATTTTCATTGAATATAAACTTACTTTCCAGACATATTAAACGTTGACAATTCGTATTTTCAAGTACCATTATAAAGGTAATGAGAAAAAAAAAATTCTATGAACCTCAGTAATGTCCCTTGGCAGGAAAATTAATCACCAGATTCCACACATCTCCTGATGCGATTGGAATTTTGCAGAGAAGTTTGCGAGAGCTTTGCTAGCAGTCCACACCATCCATCTAGTCCGCTGTCTGGCTGTCTTACGGAGGTTTATAACCGAGATGGATTATCGAAGGACGTGGTCAGTGCCGCTCTGTCGGGAGACCTCGGGCCAGCAGGCTACTCTTTGGCACCGTCGTTACCTGTCGCTTGTTCTGTGATAAAGCTTTACTGTTTGCTTGCCTTTCGTTGGAGGCGAGGTCAATAGTGTGTGTGTGGTGTGTGTGTGTGTGTGTGTGAGCGTGCGCACGTGTGTGTGTGTGTGTGTGTGTGTGTGTGTGTGTGAGTGCGTGCGCACGTGTGTGTGTGTGTGTGTGTGTGTGTGTGAGCGAGAGAGGAGAGAGAGAGAGAGCGAGAGAGAGAGCGAGGAGAGAGAAGAGAGAGAGAGGAGAAGAAGCAAAGTGAATTTTTGCATGCTGCACACAGGATTACTCCGAAATACAACGTGATGCTTTTCTCAAGACAGAGTAGAGGATATCAGACAAGGTAAAAGATAAGGTTGAAAAAGAGGATAGAGAAGTGGAGCTGTGTTTTCTGTTCCCATTTACACAGGGAATCGTCAGGTCCACGTGACATCCATTTTCTAATGACAGCGAAAAGCTTTCACTTTATTTCTTGGAGAAAGCAAAGCTAAGTTTGAAGATAGGCCTACTGCGAAATTGCTTGGAAAACAGCCATTTTTCATGTAAAGAAAAACAGGAAGAAATTAGAAAACTCGGAAGAACCCGCGTCAAGAGATCTGTGGGTACGCTTTTTGGTCTGCTCTGAAATGCAATGGGTTGGTCTTTTAATTAAGCCTTACTCCATTCAGTTCGGTTAAAACCTGGTCTGGTCCGGGTATATACTGGGCTACAAAACCGAAAGCTGAGAACGATCGGAATTATGTTTCCTAATAACAAAAAAGACCTGGGCAGTCGAAACGCGTCGTGTTTTGTTTGTGATTCGTTTGTCTACGTTTTTTGGCGGAGCTTATCAAACATTTTTTCAAATTAAAATGCAAGCACAATTTCTGACGTAAGAATGATCCATATGCCTTGAGACTAACCGTTGCAAATGTAATAACTGGCAAACACTGGGAAATTTAATGAACGAAACTCGTTTGTTTACTTTTGCTTTGCAGATAATTGAAACTGTTCAGCATAACTGAATTTGAATAAAATATATATATATTAGGCCCCATCTTTTATTCATCACAACATCATTTGCTATACTCTATTTCTGTCAGCGCAGAATGGAAACAAGTCCACTACACTGCAAGTATTTCCGTATAAATGGTCCACATAGATTATAGAACCGAAGAGTGCATAGCTCACAAACATACTGGATATGACGATTTTATTTCGAAGTCGCTCCTATCTTAGATTATGTTTACAGGCACAGACTAAATTGTGAATGCATGCTGAGTTTCTATATTTTATCATCATCGTTATCATTACACACATCTGAAACCCTGGTCCTTTATTACTTAGTACAAGTCCAAGAAAATCCTAGAGAACATTTAAAAAAAACGAAAGTTTGGACTAGCCGCCGTGGCGAAGTGGTTAGCATCGCGGACTCGGGTTCGAATCCCTCATCAGTCATGTGGGTTTTTTCTGCCCCGACCGGCTGCTACCCAGAGTTGAGTTTGCTACGGGCTCAGTTGGGAAGACTGGGACCACACAGTCGAGTTTCATCCACTTAATGGATGCGTTTCTGAGAGTGTTGCTCAAATTTCCTGACCAACACTGCAGGTGCCTGTATCTCCTCGGGCCTGGTTTGACGCCGGGATATATTATGAAAGGAGCGTAGAGTACAGCCCTGTCATGTAGTCTCAGACCGAAATGGAAATCCGTTAGCATCA
>JADBJO010007613.1:102997-109756 GCA_016801955.1 Conus betulinus | reverse complement strand
CCTCCAAACGCTGAACTCGCGTTTTAGTGACCGGCAGTGTCCCTAGTAGAGGAAGAGGCACCCTTACGGTCGTGTGGAGCCACGTGGTCTTTCTGTTTTGTTCTTCCTCCTCCCAGGTAGCCGCAGTCAGCTTCATGAACGCCGTAGAGGGAACTGGTCGACCTGGCGGCCAGGTGTCCCGAGACCTGTGGCAGAGGCTGAGGCGGACCACGCCAGGAGAAAGCGAGCGCAGACCCCTGGACTGACACTGCCCATGGCTGGTAAGAAAAACAAACTGCGAACAAAACAAGATAAGAAAAAGACCAGTAACAACAACAGTAAATGTCAGTGTCGGGGGGATATCCTTAGCGCCTTTGCGGCAAACAGTGGAGTTTTTTTTTGTTGTTGTCTCTTTCTTCTGTCTGTCGGTGTGTCACTGTCTGTCTGAATCTGTCTGTGTCTGACCAATTATGCGTGTGTGTGTGTGTGTGTGTGTGGTGTGTGTGTGTGTGTGTGTGTGTGTGTGTCTCCCCTCCCTCTCTTTCTCTCTGTACATGCGTTTGTGTGTGTGTGTGTGCGCACGTGCGCGCTGGTGTGTGTGCGTGTTGCGTGTGTGGTGTGTGTGTGTTGTGTCCGCGTATCTTAGTCTGTATCTCTGCGCGCGCTGCGCGCGCGCGCGCGCGCGTGTGTGTGTGTGTGTGTGGTCTGTGTGTGTGTCTCTCTGTCTGTCCCGTCTTCTCTCCCTCCCCCCCATTCTATCTCTCTCTCTCTCTCTCTCTCTCTTCTCTCTCTCTCTCCTCTCTCTCTCTCCCCTCGTCTCCTTTCTCTCTCTCTCTCTCTTTCTCTCTCTCTCTCATCGAACACCCTATTCATTCACCGTCTGGTGGTGTACTGAAGGATTCCATGGTGGACTCGGCACTGAAGGCCATGGTTGTTCAAGGGGATGCTATGGCAACCGAGCTTGACCACGTCCAAAACGGTGCCAAAGAGCTGCAGGAAGGGATGGACAAGCAGGCTTTGTACACAGAGGTCCTGAAAGCCAGCTACCAGGGCTTCAAAGAGGCGTGAGTACACTGTGTGTCCATGCGGCGACAGTGGGGTTAGGCGTCAGAGATGGGGATCTTGATAAGAAAACCTGTAGGCTCTTCAATTCTGGAACGCATGAACCTAGTCCAGACCTGGCTCAAATCCTAAACCTTACCTTGCCTGTCTGAACTCTAACCCCCTGATCCTAACCCCGACTTAACCAGAATCATTTTATTTTAATCTGAAACAAGAGTGTTAACTCTTACCAAAATTCTTTTCCAAGGGGGGAGAAGAACGTTTCAAAATCCTGAGCGCACACGTTTGTTTTTTTGTATCACAAGTAGATAACCAACAAACCTCGTGCTTCTTTAAACAACATGCAATTCATTTTGCTTCATTTGTTTCTTTTTTTGTTATTCCTTTTTTTTAACACTGTTTATTCGCACCCGTTCTGTACAGTATCGACATGGTCAAGTCACGCATCAGCGCCCTCTTTGGTCAGAAGTTCCACCCAAGTTCCCTGACAGCGGCGGGGACTGTGACGGGACGTGCCAGTGTGGCTACTACCCCAGTGACCGCTATGGCCACCCCGGGGTGGACCTCAAGTGGGACGCAGGCTGGCGGGTAAAAATCTGATTTTTTTTTTTTTGCTTTTGTCATTTTTCAGTGTCGGCGTAATTGTAGCTTCGAGTACCACACACAACCCTTTCGAGGTCTTCACCATGTAGACAGGTCAAGGTCGTGGAAAGGAAAAGAAAAATACAGACACCAAAAAGCCAGACTATGTGATCATCTAGAACCTTTCATAACATCATAGACGTCTATAAGGAAGTTCCCCCTGGCAAAATTCTTGTCGAAGTATCCCATCTGGGAGATGATGAACGATGTATACTAATGAGAAGAAAAAAAAAAGAAATATAGGTGGAGCTCTTCTATGGCGATGTGTGCTCCATTGGAAAGATTAATCTGACAGAGAGATGTGTTGTGAAGTTGTAGATTAGACTAGACTAGACTATGCTCGACTAGACTAGGCTGGACTGGACTCGACTAGACAACACTACACTAGTCTAGACTGTACTACTATACTATTTCATGTTTTGCTATATTCTATTATATTATACCATACTATACTGTATCATATTATACTATGCTATACTGTACTATATTATACTACATTCTATGTAAGATAATCTCCCTTCAAATATGCTCTTCACTTCTTTCATACACACATGCACGTCCACAAGCGCATGCGCGGCGCGCGCGCGCGCGCGCACACACACACACACACACACACACACACACACACACACACATATGCGCTCTTACACACACTCTCTCTCTCTCTCTCTCTCTCTCTCTCTCTCTCTCTCTCTCTCTCTCTCTCTCTCTCTCTCTCTCTCACACACACACACACACACACACACACACACACACACACACACACACACAGATGAGAGAGGGAGAGAACCGTGGCGTAGACCGTCTTGACTGTATCAAAGGCCCAACCAGCCTGCTGGGTGAATGCGGAGGTCAGGCATTTGCCAGATCTCGTCAGATAGACCCTCACCCCTAATCCTTACATCCAACTGCAACCCCAGCATACTGTGATCTCGTGGTTCAGCAGACGTGGTGCGGCGCATAAGGACTTGTCCGCACGTACTGCCGCCACATTGATGAAACGGAAACTTTTCTTTCTTTCCTCCTTTCCTTTCTTTCTTTCTTTCTCGGCTACAACTCCGAATTTAACCATTGATTAATTTTTCACGTTTGTGACCGTTTTTTTTTTTTTTAATCTACGATCACGAAGAGCCAAAAATGGTCTTCGGGGATAATGTCCAAACACGTCAGCGTGCGTATCTTTTATTTTCATGTTGCCCCTTTCCACCGGCGCACGTTGGCTTTCTCTCTTCGGAACGGCGGATTTCACGTGCTTGCGAGAAATGCGTTCACAGCACGGGACTTTGACTGAAAGACTCGTTAGAAGGACCACCAGGGGATGGGAGTTTGCGACAGAGGTTAAAATCAACTCCAAAAGTGAAATAACGACCTAGCTCTATCGAATGGGAATCGAAACCATGACCCTGGAAAGAGAGGGTCTGACGCCTTACCCCAGCAGACCAAGTCAGGCGCCTGAACTGATACTGATTCTGAAATAAAGCTTTAATTCTGTAAGGCTTTCTGAGGTTCCCGGTTCAGAGGTCCAGCGGTAAGAAAAGATAATCCTTTCACAGAAAGAGCTCAACGCATAATTCAGAATGCTTCACTCCGCGAATAGATCATCTCTCCTTGTGGAGCTGAATGCGGATAAAGCTGTAGGTTATGTTGTGTCTCTCTTTCCTCCAAACACATTTAGGTGTTGTCTGCTTGTGTACAGCGTTGCACGTGATGTCCGTGTCTTCCCTTGCAGATCATTAGCCCAGTGGCCGGCCTGGCCAAACCGCAGGCGTTGACTCTGTGTCCATCCAGCCAGCCACCTCTGGCTTCACCGACTATGAGGTCATCCTGTCCAACATCCGTCTGACCGTCGCTCTGAACGACACGGGCACCTTTGTGGATGCTGGGCAGGTGGGTGGTAGTGCTTTTCTACCTGCTCGCTGTCCTTGGGAATGGGTACCAGGTGAAGTACGCGTAATGACAGTTTTTTAGATATGGATTGATTTGTGTGAACACACACTCTCTCCTCCTCTCTGTCTCCGTCTCAGTCTCTGTCTGTCTGTTTGTCATTACTCAAATCTCTCGTCTCTCGTCTCCGCCTCAGTCTGTTCTCTCTTCTCTCTCTCTCTCTCTCTCTCTCTCCTCTCTCTCTCTCTCTCTCTCCCTCGCTCTCGCGCTCTCCCCTAACCGAACACACACTCATTCCGCTCTCACCCTCCCTCACCTTCTCTCTCTCCTCTCCTCATCTCTCCTCCTCCCTCTTCCTCCTCACTCCAGCCTCAAGCTCTTCCCTGCCGCCTCCAACACGAACAAACACACACACACCACACACCACACCACACACACACACACACACACACACACACACACACACACACACACACACACTGACAACTGATAATGACGTATTGGTGAATGTACGGACGTGTATGAGCATGGACTTTATTATCTCTCGTTACAAGAGAAATTACATTTGTGACCGCTGCCCTAAAAGTTAAGACATACATATTTATAGTTACAAACGTGACACTGAAAATTAAAATTACTTTCAACAATAAACATGCGTGTATCACCAAAATGGGAATTTCAATCTTTCTCCTTTTGGTAGTGCAAATAAAGCATGCACTCAGCCACTCATAATTATATATACATACATAAATGTGTGCACGTATGAGAGAGAGAGAGAGAGAGAGAGAGAGAGAGAGAGAGAGAGAGAGAGAGAGAGAGAGAGAGAGAGAGGTGATTTATCATTAAAAATCATTAAGATAAGACATATCGCCTCTCTTCTTGCACGCTGTGTGTTGTATGTGGGTTCGTATGTGCATGTGCGTGCGTGCGTGCATGCGTGTGTGTGTGTGTGTGTGTGTGTGTGTGTGTGTGTGTGTGTGTGTGTGTGTGTGTGTGTGTGTTGAATATTGTAATTATTGAAACGCTTTCGTAATCTTTTGGTTCTCGTTCCATGCTGCCTTTGTCTTTTTGAAGTCGTCATCTTTCATTGTTTGTGTTTCTTACCTCCACTCCTCCCCATCTTCCTTTTGCATGTAGAGGCAAAATGAACAAAAGACTTCTGTCGATTCATACACCTTGACTGAAACATTCGTACTTACATTAATAGCTCCTGGGTTTAGGCTAATACAACAAACAAAAAACCCGAGACTTCCATGAGTTGCGACAAGAAAAAACAAATATTGGAAAGGGTTGGAGGGAGTAAGATGCGAGGCTGGAAAATAGGAGGATAGGGTTTTGGGATGGGGCGGGGGAAGGATGGTGAGGAGTAGTTAATGCTGGAGTAAACAGAACGGAAGAGTCACCGTAAGTCTAAGAAGAAAAAAGCGACAGTGTTGTTGCAGCAAGTCACTTATGATATTGAATGAAGTTTCTCTGGCGTCAGTAGCACACGCACAACGCAGGTGAAGGTTTTACAGCGGGGATGACGACATAAATGAATCATGAAATGTCCACCTGTCTCTAAAGCAGACATTTAGCACCACTTTTCAGTAATGTTATCCACAGTATTTTTTTTACAACATAATTCCTGATTGTAGGAATCATTTACGTCAAAAACACACTTCTGCTGGTCGTCATCAGGTCATCGGTGTGTCTGCCGGTAGCAACGGCTGCGACGATTCCCATTTTCACCCTGGCCATGAAACGCACAGCAAAGGATCTGGATCTGTGTTACTACGTGGATCCCTCCCCGTTCCTAGACCGCATGCAGCCGATCCCCAAGTGGCACCAGGAGTGTAAAGACTTCACTTTCAAGCACATCGGCAACGTGGTCGACTTCGACAAGCTTACTGAAGGGTTTTCTGAGTTTCTAGAGGAACTGGTAAGGTGAGTATCTTTGGTGTTTTCTTTTGAAGCCCTGTAAGACTTTATCACTTCTGCGTATGTGTGGTAAGGTTTAGCTTACTAGGCCATTAACGGAACATACTCGTAGATCAGAACGGATATAAACGTTAAGATAAAGTCGCTCTTCAAGGGAAACACACTCGTCCTCTTTTCTGGCGAACACTGCAGAGTGCCGGTGTAACTGCTACGCTTTTTTAAGGTAAGATCTCCGTGGGAATGCTGGGGTCTGCTTCATGTTTTTTTTTTAACAAATAACTCCTCGTTCCCCCTCTCCACCCCCCTCCCCCCGTCCCCTCGTCTGAAAGTTATGCGCTTGTCACTTCGTCTTTTTGTCAGTCTGTTTGACTCTGCCTAACGTCCTGTATTTGTTGTTATTTACTGTTGTAGCCTATAGGAGCCTAATGTTTTTCTACTTTCGGGGGATCATACTTCTCTTTCAGATTATGTTTTCTTTTACCCTTAAAAAAGCTTCTTTGTAGTCGTCTGCCGACTAAGTAGTGGAAATGGCCTTTTTATGTGTGTGTGTGTGTGTGTGTGTGTGTGTGTGGTGTGTGTGTGGTGTGTGTGTGTGTGTGGTTCGTTTGGTGCTCGCAGCCTATCCGCCAATAGGCATATTAACAGTTCAGCTGGCATATCGTGAATATTGTTTGCCCCCCCCCCCCCCCCCCCCTCGCTCCCCCTTCTGTTTTTCAGGATGCCACTTTTTTTGACCCAGTTTAGGTTTTACAGCTTCGAAAGGGCCTTCTTTGGTCAGCTAGTGAAGAGAAAAAAAATCAGATCTGTTGATTTCTGGTAGAAGCACTCAAGGTAACATGAACGACGGGGAGCAGGTTGTGTAGTATACGCCACTCCTTTCTTACCCTTGTTTTCCGCTCAAACTATGAAGACGAGCGTCGTGATGCGCTGCTTGTATGGAGTTTGCCAGTATTCGAAATCGTCATACCGAGGACGTTCGTTGGACACCTTACTAGGCGAAAAAAGATGACGGCTGACTCGGTGAAAATCCAAATTGTGTTGACTGTTCCGCATTCCGTGAACGCTTTACAGAATGTCTTTTCTCAGGATGCTTCACAAAAAACTAACAATGCTTGGTCCAGAACTACCGAAATTTCAAATCAGATACTTTTTTTCATTTCCTACGTGTTGGCGGCTTCAGTTCAAAACGACAGAAGTTGTCTTACAATTCATTCTATAGTGAAACAGTCACCCGTGTAAAATGAAACACATCGACGAAAGGTAAGATGAAAA
>JADBJO010007613.1:92997-100497 GCA_016801955.1 Conus betulinus | reverse complement strand
GGTGCAGAGAAAGGTCACCATCTCTGTGGATGGACAGCCTCAGGAGCTACAGAACGAGGGTAGGTAGTATACCCTTACCCCCCTCCCTCTCGTCTGCATCCTTTTCCTTCCCCACTTTACCCCCTACCATTGCACACACACACACACACACACACACACACACACACACACACACACACACACACACACACATACACACACACACGCGCGCGCGCACGCACGCACGCAAAGACAAGCATGCACACATGCAACCATCCAAACACGGACTCTCTCTCTCTCTCTCTCTCTCTCTCTCTCTCTCTCTCTCTCTCTCTCTCTCTCTCTCAAGTAAGTATTCACATTTGAGTGCACACATGCGTGCGCGTATAAACACACACACAGTTTCGGCACTCCTGTACAATATTATAATGCTGAGGAAGAAAAGCAGATTCTTTCTCGCGGTTGGGGGCGTACAGGCGACAATACTTGTAGCCTACTCTGACCACGAAAATGAACTCTGTCTTTGCTTCCACTTCAGGGTCACAGTGTTAAAACAAAGTTGAAAGAAGGGCTTCAAATTTGTGTCAAGAAACGAAAAACAAAAACAAAAACAAAAAAAACCCTAGAAGGTGATGAGCATTCATACTAGCGTGGTTCACAATGATGATTGCAGTGTCGAAAACGCTGGCTACCAAGATCAAAGTCCTCAAAATCTTCGAGATCCGGTTGAAGGTGAAGACTGCATGGACTGGGACAGAGCTGCAGTTCTCTCTCGGTGTGGAAGCCTGTGCGGTAGCTAACTGCCTCCCGGAGATCTCGTTATTCCGCAACGTCACCTTCCTGCCCTCCACTCGCAGAAAAAGATCCATACAAGGTCAGATTTTCTAGTCAAAGGTCAGATTTTCTTCTCCAGCAGATCAATTTTTTGCTGAAAAACAGGTTAGCTGATCAGAAGACAATGGTGTTGGAAAGATGAACATTAATGATCGAAAGATAACGATTGGTGATCGATCTACAGGCGAAAGTTGTTAATTAACCGTTTAGATTTGCTGATCAAAAGGGGCAATTCGATCATCGAAAGATAACATTTTCTGAGCAAAAGTTCAGATTTTGTTCTTCTGAAGCTTAGATTTGCTGATAACAAAAAACAAATGGTGGTTAGAACGTCAGATTTGACTGAGCTAATGGTCACATTTTACTGATTTAGAATTAAATCTTTACGATCAAAAAGTGACATAGGATGATGACACAGTGACATTCACTGATGACATAATACAATGTGCTGATTAGAGGAACGAATTGCTAATCACAAGCGATGTTTTCTTTCGAACATGTGGTGATGAAATACTGATATTTTCCGATTAATCTGTAAGATTTCCAGACCCCCAAATTGCACTGATCACAGACTATAATGCACTCATCAGAAGTTAACATATGTTTGATATATAAGATCAGATTGACTGATCAGAGGTCAAGTGTGCAAACTGAAAGGTCATATTTGTTGATAAAGAGTTATTATTGGTAACTCAACGAGTGAAACATAGTTTAAACCAAAAACAATTCGTTATTTGATATCGACATCCATCGGATTTTGACCACTTTACATAAGTGTTAAGCCCAATTGATTAGCCTTTTGTTTGGCAACGTGACATATTAGACACATCATCGTAACTGGAGTGAAGAATTTTTGTCGAATAACATGATTTGTATTTGTATTACTTGTCTGTATGGATCTGCGATGATACGTTTTGGCTGGATGTGGAGATTTTGCATGGATTTCTTCATCAGCGTAACTTGAGTATAAACATTTAGCAGCAATATGTCTCACAGTCTGTATCTGTAGAGTTCCTCTGCATGGGATTCTCGAGCTCATGAATGCCTCGATTTGAAGATACTGAAATGAAATAACAAGAAACTGGTTTCGTGCAATAGATGCGGATTGATACGTCTTTTCCTTGGACTGTCGACATATATATATCGTAAACGTAACCTGAGCACAAACATTCAACAGCACTTTATCCAATGTTTTGCATGTGTAGAACCCAGCCATATAAGTCCTTATGGATATTTGTATCATGATTTGTGAAGACTAACGAAAAGAAAATTCTTACATAGATGCAGGAGAATCAATCTTTCCTTTAAGTATGTGATATGTTGTGCACAACACTCTAAAAGAAATGTTTCACTGTACCACTTCAAGTGAAACGTATTCTTTTAGAGTTTTGGGACTTGCAAGATGTGAGATATAAACATTTTACGGGCTCTCTCCATGAAAACCTTGTTCAGGGATGTCCCACCTGATGCAAGCTTTGAGTTTCCGAAAAAAGAGATTAACATTTTTCATCTGATCTAAGATTTTACAGAAGAATGATTTTTTTTTTGTTTTTTTAACAAGATTTTTAGTGTGTTTTTTAGAAAATATGTTTTTAAAAGGGTTGTGTGAATGAGCTTTTTTCTCTTTTAGATTACTTGTGAGTTGACTTCAACGCGGTAACAGCCCTTGATATGGCCCATAAGCAACATTACTTTAGCTTAGCGTTGTACACATCAGCGTAACCTGCTGGCAATCATTCAGCAGTAGTTTTTGTAACCATGTGGTCTGTGCCTCTAGACCTCCTCGGCGTGGACTCCTTCCTGGACAGCATGGAGTCTCTGCCACTGGAGGACGTCGGCAAGATGTTCTCCGACTTCAACTTCCCCATGGACGGCGTGGTGGACCAGATCACGGGCATCCAGGATCAGATCAGTTCAGCGGTGAGGGCTTTCTCTTCTTCTGTCTTCCTTTTCTTCTTTCCTGCAACTCCGCCTTCGTTGTGTGGACTGTTCGTGCGGTCTCCAGTTTGTCTTGATCTTCATAACAGTAAGAGTAGGGATATACGATAGTGGTATCACAATTGCAATAATAATGATGATAATCATACTACTATTCCAACTGCTACTACTACTACTACTACTACTACTACTACTACTACTACTACTGCTACTACTACTACTACTCGTACCACTACTACTACTACAACTCCAACTGTAACTACAAGTACTGCTGCTGCTGCTACTACTACTACTATTACTGCTACTACTACTGGTACTGCTACTACTACTACAACTACTGCTGCTACTACCACTACCATTACTACTACTTATACTAGTAGGAGTAGTAGGAGTATTTGTAAGGATGATGGTAATGATAATAATTGTGATGATGGTAACAGTAATAAAGAGGATTAATAATCTGTTTACTATCGTAATTGTTATTCATGAAATAACAGTAACAGCAGTTACCATTATTATCATTATTACTGTTGTTGTAGTTGTTGGTGTTAGTAGCAGCAAAAGCAGCAGCAGCAGCAGCTATAGTAGCAGTAGTAGTTTGATATTATCATTAACATCATCATAAGCAGCAGCAGCATTATTGTGATTGCTATCATTATTATTATTATTATTATTATTATTATTATCATCATTACTATTATTATGATTATTAATGTTATTATTATTATATTATTATTGTTGTTATTACTACTGCTATCATTGTAGTGACAATAGCGATAATAAATGATGATCATGAGCATTTGTTCCATATCTCTGGAAAATGGAAACGTTTACACACTTTTCATGCACACGGAATGGCGAAGGAGATGATCGCAGAACTTGTCAGATACCAGTGTGATGTTCTTAAGCTAGCTGACGCGCGAAATGGGTACCGTCTCATATGCAGATATGAAAGTATCATGTTCTGATGTGGTGGACAATTTTATAGGTCCTAATCTATTTGAACACAAACGGCGCATTGTTTCGAAAATGCAGTTTGATCCGATATAAAATGCGTTATTCATATAATGCGTTATTTGTACATCATGATGAATTTTGATGATGCCCTAGATGTTCGAGATGTAATTACTCAAAAAGTTTTACCTTGTTTGTTTCATTCTAAATAATCGTCAAATGTATATAACGATGTTGAATGTCATATTCTCTGTTCTGTATCCGACGAATGGACATTATGATGATATGTAAATTTACAATGTTAAAAGTCATAATTTCTGCATGGCGTCTCATAAACAGGAGATCATGATGATATGCCAATAATCATGTTGAATGCTAGATTCTCTGATTAGCATCTCTTTAACAGTCATCATGATGTTACATAGATAACCATGTTAAATGCCATTTTCCGTTCGGCATCTTCTTAAACGGACACCATCATGATGATATGAAAATAACGATGTTCCCAAATACTTTTTAAGTGACGTGACTGCAGGCGGAAATATAAACAAATCTTTTAAAGTAATTTTAAGTAATTTCCGCTGATTAACATGGACAAACACATTGCAAGACAAGATGTGAAGCGTTTTGGACCTTTTAGGTCTTCTTCATGTAAGGTAAACAACATTCAGGACAGCGAAAACGAAGAACGAGTAATGACTTCTCTTCTCGAGTTCGGCACATGATGGGCGTCGAATGATTCATGTTAATCGGCAGAATTATTTAAAATTACTTTTTTTAAAAAAAAGTGTTAAATGCTATATTCCCCTTAACCATCCTTTGGACGGACATACTGTGGACAGCTGGAGACCAGTAAGGATCAGACAGAGCCTTCTATGACTGCCGAGTTCATCAACCCCAAGGACCACATCGACAAGGGGGGGTTTCCCGTTCCAGGCGAAGACGGAGAGCTTTACATCCCCTTTTTCGTGTTCAAATACATATATCCTCTTGGCCCCGTCACGTTCGTTATGGGTGAGTGGAAACAGTGGATTTAAACAAAAAAAAACATGTATTGTATGATTTTTTTTTTTTTTTTTTTATCAACGATAAATGATATGCTACGGTGTAACGTGCCACGTGACAGCGTTTTGTGTTGCAGCACTGGGTCCTTTTGAACATAGAATTCAAGTCTATGATTTTCTGCCTCTTGCTTCGCTTCTTTTTTTTTTTATTATTTCTTTTTTTCTTTCATCATCTCTTTCTCCTTCATTTCTTACGTCTTTTTTCTTCTTATTTTTTATTCCCTCCTTACAGCTTCTTTTCTTACATCTTTCCTTCTTTGTTTCCTTATTTTCTTTCCCTTACTATGTCCATCCTCTCTTTCTTTGTTTCCTTTTTTCTTTTACCACATTATTCTTTCTTTCTCTTGATCCCTTCTTTCTTTCTTTTCTTTTTTCCTGTCTTCTTTCATTTTTTCTTTGTTTTTCGTTTTATATTTCTCCCGTTCATACTAAATTTGTGTTGTTTAATCGAATTCAGCGATGTATATTCCGGTCATTTGGTCAGCAAACAAACAGATCATGCATTGCTGTTTTCTGGTAAACAAAATATATGTGTTATCAGAGTTGTTTGTGTTTTTTTAGTCTTAGATGTTACCGATCCTAATATTATTGCAGTAATGTTCTTCTAGTTAAGCTGGCGGAAATTCTTGGAGTCTTAAGATGTGCTGAGTACAGTTTGTTTCTCTTCTTTGCGGCAAAATCTGAGAGTCACCATTCAGTTATCTATTTCACGCAGATTTCAGCGCCGGGGGAGCTTTTGCCATTGAGGTTGACGTCAAAGTGCAAGCCCTGGATTCCCTGTTGAAGGTGTGTGTATTACTGTACTTACTGTACATTCTGTGTACACTGTGTTGGTGACGCATGTCGTTACTGTGCTGGTATCTTGTGATGCCCCTCGTTTCAACGATGTTTATGCGGACAGTCGTATTGGTATGGTTATGAATTCAATGATAATGGCGCGTGTGTTTGATTTCTCCTTGATTTTTACACGGGGATTAGATATTCATGACTGTCCGTGCGTATGTTTGGTTTCTTGTTGATTCTGTCGGCTTAGATATACGTGACAGTCGTCAAATGAGTTGGTCTAAATAAGGTAATCATATTGAGCGTATGGAAATTAAACCTTTGCACGTTTGTCATTTAGATTTAGGATCTCTTCGAACGCTGAACATTGCAACGTTGAATGTTTTTTTTTGCAACACCTTTTATATTTTAACTTTCATGACGATGAACGATCGTAACGGAAAAATTCCCGCGCGCGCGCGTCCCGCGCGGCGCGCGTGTGTGTGTGTGTGTGTGTGTGTGTGTGTGTGTGTGTGTGTGTTTGACCCTTCCACCCCCCGCCCACTTCTTTCAGCATTACTTGTTGTCAGCATCTATTTGTCTGTCTATCTATCTATCTATCTATCTATCTATCTATCTGTCTATATATCTCTATCTTTATCTGTCTGTCTATCTATCTATCTATCTATCTATCTATCGTCGATCGTCTATCTATCTATCTATCTATCTATCTATCTATCTATCTATCTATCTATCTATCTATCTATCTATCTATCTATCTATCTGTATCCTAACTGAATCACAGATCAGAAGTTCTCCTCTCTTATTGGTAATCATGTAACCCCGTACTACCTGCCGCATGACCGGATTAAAACCAACAGGAAATTGAGGCCTCGGGAGGAGTGGATCTTCGCGGGTTCGAGTCGTACAAGACGCGCCGCATGAAAGAGGAGAAGACAAAAACCATACCGGAACGGTCGTAGCCCGGATTTTCAACGACCACGCCATTGGTCAACCTCCATCAGAGTGGAACAAAAATGTTTTCTGCTGGAAACGCTCTCAGCAAGCACAAAGCACCCCAACGATGCACATCGGCCTTACACTCCCCAAACAGTCAGTACCATAGACAGATAGACTATGTTCTTGTGAAGAATCGGGAAAAGGTCTGGCATAAAGAACCCAAGAACAAAGATATTCAAAGAGCTGTCGTTGGTAGTGACGACGACATTGCCACGATCAGTTAGCTCTGTAGTGCAGTAGAAGAACAAGACGGTAGCAAAACAGCGCTCTCAAATTCAGCCTGGACAAACTGAAAAATCCTGACATCGCTAAAAAAAAGTCCGAGGGGCCACGGGGAGAAATGCGTCCCACTATTACAGGATGAAGACCTCGAAGCCCTCGCTGACAGTTTCAACCAGGCGATAACTGAAACAGCAAGAATGGTCCTAGGAATGAGCGCGTGGAAGTCGTAACCATTTGCAGTAAGGAGGGGGCCAGAATGGAGATTGGGCCGCGTGAGTGCAATGCAGCTGAGCGTGGCACAAAAGGGCAAAACGATAGAATAAGACAAAAGATGAATGTGAAACTGAACATGTTTTTTTTTTTCTTCCAGACAACAGTCAAACCCTGGGTATCCGGCAAGTTCCAGGCCAGCATGTCCCTGTCCATCGTGGTGGCCTCGGCAGGCATCGACCTGATTGGCTGGGTGATGAAGACAGGCTTCCCTCTGACCCTGACTTCCAACTTCAACAAACAACCTGTGATTACAAAGTGAGGCTCGCTGTATTTTTCGGGGTGATTTGCACGTCGTACAGGGCCCGGGTAGCGTACTGACGGCACAGTTTACGAAACTGGGTGTTTGCGAAAGTATTCTCTAACTTTTGTGTCTGACAGGGCCAAGTGGGAGTAGAGTACTGGTCCGGTGTAAGACGCCAGAATGGCTGCTGCTCGTTTGCCTTAAAGCATTGTT
>JADBJO010007613.1:77997-87997 GCA_016801955.1 Conus betulinus | reverse complement strand
TCTAAATCAATGTGCTTTAGATCAGAAAATTAATGAAAAGGACACCAGGAACGTCTGAACGCTGTAAGCAACCTGAGTGGTCAGCTCTGCTGCAGAACACCCCAAGCATTGTCAGTCAGTTCAGCGCTGACTTACAATTTTGGTATCCAGGCAGGCGTTTTGTGATCTGGTGTAAACAGACGCTC
Source organism: Conus betulinus (assembly GCA_016801955.1). NCBI lineage: Eukaryota > Metazoa > Mollusca > Gastropoda > Neogastropoda > Conidae > Conus > Conus betulinus. Next base: position 87,812 of record JADBJO010007613.1, on the reverse strand, counting down.
AGGTATCCTTTCAAGCCAGAAGAAGTTATCGTGTTTGTGTCAGATTTGCATTTTTTTTCATCGTTAGTTTATCATGTGAAATCAGTATTTATGAAAGGTACATGCAGTAGATTCATGGAGAAAGAAATGGCAACGTTTTAAACAAACGGTCTTTGATGAATCGTCGGTTTTAAACGTTGCTTTTTTTCTTCTCTTTGCAATCTTTCCCTGTTTTGCGAGAGGTTTTTGTTTTGTACTTTTTGTTTTAGACCTGCAGTCATCATGAATGTTAATAATTACTACAGTTTTCTTGAAGACAGTTACTGTTCTTGTTGTTAGAATAGTTGTTATAACTTTTTAGAGCTGATGATTTCTCCCATGAGTGATAGTCTCCCTTACAAAACAGTGAATGGTAGTCTCCTCTACAGGACATTGAATGGTAGTCTCCTATAGAAAATTTTGCAATTGTAGTCTCCCATTGGAAACAATGAACCGTAGGATCCTACAGAAAGATGACCCCTTTTTACAAAACAATGGATTGTTGTCTACTTTAGAAAAAACGATGAATAATAGTTTCCTTTTTAAACAAAAAGTGATTTTTGTCTTCCTAAAAAAGTATAAATGGTAGTCTCCCATAGAAAACGATGAATGGTAGCGTTCCATAGAGAAAGATTCTTTGTTTTTGCACATAAAACAATGATTAGTAGTCTCCTTAGAGTACAGTAAATAGTCTCTCATGAAATCCTATGGAAGGCAGCCTCCCTTAAAACAAAGAATGGTTGTCTCCCTTACAGCATGGTAGTGTCCCATAAAAATGTATGTATGATATAGTCTCCTTTACAAAGTTTAGAAAAGAGTAAATGTTTTTATCCAGCAGAAAACTAAGAGTGAGGTGGGCCTGTTGCTGCTCTCACTTAAAACACACAAAGGAACTGACGCCCATCGGATAATGACGATGTTATAATAAGCGATGCTAGTTTATCTATTTATTTGTTTATTTACCTATGTATTTGCTCGTTCGTTTATTTATTTATTTCGTTTTGTTTTGTTTGTTTATTCATTCATTTATGTCATCCTTTGTTATTTCAGCTGTTCTTGTTGTATATATTGTTTGTTTCTTTGTTGAACAGGTGCAGCAGTCACCCGAGCAGCTTGCAGTCCATGGTGATCATGTTCGAGGACTCGGAGCTGCAGTCAGACCGGCTGTTCCACGGGGTGGGCTACAGCCCCAGCTCCTTTGGCCACGAGGTGGTGGACTGGCAGCCCCTGACCCTCCACGGGGCTCTGCCTCAGCCCGGCGCCTCCGGTGACCTCAGGCAGGTGTCCTGCGTGAAGCAGACGCAGTGCGTTATGGAGCAGAATGTTTACATTTTGGTCCTCTGCCCGACTGCTTCTCCGCTGGATAACGGTGCTGTTTTTTTTTTTTTTTTTTTTTTTTTTGACGCATTTTGCAGGTCGTTCAAAGGGTTAGTGTATAGAAGCAGGTAGTTTAGTGGTGGGGGAGAAGGGGATTAGGAAAGGAGGAAGTGCAACTGGCAATTTCTCGTTGTGTTGTATTGTTTCAATTCCACAGTCTTTTCTCCACAAATCTCCACAAGCTACCCACTCCACGTTGTTCATGGCTTGTGTGCTGGTCAGGGTATTTCAGTTTAGTGTAGTCTATTCCAGTGTTGTCTACAGTAGCGTGGTGTTTGACCTTTCACCCCCTTTTCACCACAGAATTCTCAACTAAGCCTCTGTTCCACTGTTGACGCACGTTGACGTGTTGTGCTGTTCAGGTATTTCAGTGCCCCCCGACCAGGTCGACTGAGCAGCCGTCCCCAGAAGTCCACGGAGGCGTCCAGCGCCTCGTCCTGCGCCACACAGTGCCTGCAGGTGTCCACCTGTGTCTCCTTTGTCCACAACAAGCACCTGCGTGTGTGTGAGCTTCATCAGGTCACTGAAGGTACGTGTCTAAGGGAGAGGGGTGAAGGGCGGAAAGGGGAACGGGGTTGGGGTGGGCATGGGGGCAGGAAAGAGAAGGGAAGACGAAGGGAGAGAGGGACAATGTGCACGCTCATGTGAGTGTGTGTATATTTTCAAGGGGGTATGAGTATCTCTGTGTGTGTGTGTGTGTGTGTGTGTGTGTGTGTGTGTGTGTGTGTGTGTGTGTGTGTGTGTGTGTGTGTGATGTGTGTGTGTGTGTGTGGGGGGGAGAGGGGGGGTGCGGGCGCGCGTCGTGTGACAGAGAGAGAGACAGAGAGACAGACAAACAGAGAGAGAGAGAGAGAGAGAGAGAGAGAGAGAGAGAGATGTTTTCAGAGAGAGAGAGAGAGAGAGAATATCCGTGTTTCCTTTCTTTTTCGTGTATGTTTTCACTTAAAGTGACATTTGAGCATGTTGGATCGTGTGAGTGTGTGTGTGTGTGTGTGTGTGTGTGTGTGTGTGTGTGTGTGTGTGTGTGTGTGTGTGTGTGTGTGTGTGTGGGGAGAGAGAGAGAGAGTATCCGTGTTTTCCTTTCTTTTTCGTATGTTTTCACATAAAGTGATATTTGAGCATCTTGGATCGTTTGTGTGTGTGTGTGTGTGTGTGTGTGTGTGTGTGTGTGTGTGTGTGTGTGTGTGTGTGTGTGTGTGTGTGTGTGTGTGTGTGTGTGTGTGTGTGTGTGTGTGTGGTGGTGGTGTGGGGGGAATGGCGGTTGTACATGTGTGTATGTATGTTTTGTAAGTGCGGATGAAAGTTATGTTGACATGTATGCTAGTTCGTGCTGTAACGTACAGTGTCGTAATATCGTAATATGATCAGTACATTCTTTAAGATCATAACGGAATATCTTCTCTATCTAAAATATTAAAAACACGCTTATAGTCTTTTGATGCTTCCAAACTGAAATCAAAGGCACAAAGGGAAAGACTCTGAAAAGTAGGCAAAGTCAAGAAGCCAAGAAAACTAACCAAGAAAAACGCACTGATGGATAATCCAGCAACATCGCGTAAAGATTGTTCAGAGCATTAGGAATTCGTTACGCTATGTAAAATATTATATTCAGTGTGTCAGTCACAGATAATGCGCAAATATAATTTAAGTGGGTTTTGTTTGAAGCATATGTATATCTGTTCAGTTTAATAGGCATACAGGTGTATACTAGCATGTATTAATATCATTTTCGACGAGAGAGTCGTCAGAAATGTATCGTTGCTGGGGTAAAGTTTATGTCTGAATCTCATAGCTGACGTCCCAACAACAGTTCAATCCATGCTAACACACATATAGATACAACAAAGAAGGACGTTCTGCCACAACCTGCGACAGGCAGACCCTAGGCTGAGTCTAAGATCACAGTCAATAGTATGAGACTCGTTGCGGTGTGTAAATATACCTACTTTGGCAGCATACAATCCCAGAACGTCACCACCGACGGCAATGAGAGCGTCATAATTGCGAAAGCGAATGCAGTCTTCGGCAGACTATGCACTGATGTGTGGAATAGAAGAGTCATCAGTTTAGAGACCAAGCTGAGGGTGTGCAGAGCAGTTGTCCTCCCCGCACTCCTCTACACATGTGAAACATGGCAAGTGTTCAAACAGCATGCCAAGAAGCTTAATCTCGACGGCACAACCTGCCCCAGAAGATTGCTAAACATCAAGCGGCTAGGCAAAAGCCCAGACACAAAGGTGCTTGACCGAGCAGGCCCGGCTAGCATCCGCACCATCCCGATGCTGTCTCAGCTTCGATGGGCAAGGTCATGTAGCTCACATGCCAGACCACCAAGAGGCTTCCATAGTGAGCTGCAACAAAGAGTGTGCTCAGCTGTAGGCCCCTGACACATTAAACCTGACACATGGGAACAAACTGCTATGGATCCAGCCAGAGGACGCTACTCTGTTCACAAGGGGCCAGTTCACGTCTGTGTATGTGCGTGTGTGTGTGTGTGTGTGTGTGTGTGTGTGTGTGTGTGTGTGTGTGTGTGTGTGTGTGTGTGTGTGTGTGTTTGGCAAGGGGGGGGGGTGTCTTAAATACAAACTGATGTTCAGAAAACTTGTGATGACGTGTCATTTTGTCTGAAATTCTTTTGTCTTTTTCTTTTTCAAAAGAACAAAAAAAAACTATAAAGAAATAACACACATCAGTGTTCTCTTTAAGAGCAAAAAGTCAGCTTTTTTCTGATTAGATTGTGTTATCATTACTTTCTTTTCTTCTGTCCATAGATAAATACAGTACTTTTTTCGAAATGATCTTCATAAGTCTTCACTGCAACAGCAAAAAGTGTTCATATCAATAACCACCCCTTCATTATCACTGACCCCCAGGACCCAACGCCGAAAGGAAACCAGCCGGGGAGTTCCAGACCTACGAGAGACTGCACAAGTCCTTGACCGCCACCTTACGTTACGAAAACCTGTCATTACGTCACGGCACCCGCTACTACGTCAACGCCGCGGTAGAGAACATGCTGGGCTATGACGTCACACTGTCCTCGCACGGCACCATGGTGGACAGGACCCCGCCTGAACCAGGACCCGTGGGGCAGGTGATCTCAGATGACGTCACGGCTGAAGGCTGTGCGGCGTCCATCCTACAGCGGTGCGAAGAGCATGTGCCGGAAGTCTGAACCACAGGTAAAGTGTGCATGGACCTTTAAGCTGCTTTTGAACCTGCTGTTGCATGACCTTTAAGCTGCTGTCACACAGGTAAAGTGTGCATGGACCTTTAAGCTGCTGTTTGAACCACAGGTAAAGTGTGCATGGACCTTTAAGCTGCTGTCTGAACCACAGGTAAAGTGTGCATGGACCTTTAATCTGCTGTTTGAACCACAGGTGAAGTGTGCATGGCCCTTTAAGATGCTGTCTGGACCACAGGTAAAGTGTGCATGGACCTTTAAACTGCTGTCTGAACCACAGGTAAAGTGTGCATGGCCCTTTAAGCTGCTGTCTGAACCACAGGTAAAGTGTGCATGGACCTTTAAGCTGCTGTTTCATCATGGCTTATCGACATTGATCAGAGCCATTAGATTCGGGAGAGAAAGGAGGTTGCCGGGAGGGAATTTGGGGTGCGATAGTCGTCCTGAAAGCTCCAGCCCCTTCCCCCTCCTACCGTTCTTTACCTCCATACTGACCTACACCAGTCCCTCCAGAACGGGAATGAAGGCAATTCGAAGACAAACACAATGTTAAAAACGCATGGTTACCTCTAAGATTATTAAACATTAAAGCACTGTAGCGGCACAGTATGTTGTAGGCGTGAACTCGACAAATTCGGAATGTTTAAAAACTATTGTTTAATGGAGATTTTTCCGCGGGCACCTAAAAATAATCAACATTTTTTTTCCAAGGAAAGCGAGACCTTGGCTTTTTTTTTTTACGGCTTCAACTATAAGAAATATAACAATAAGCGCTTCACGACATCTCAAAACGTTTTTGACAGTACCACACTTGCACAAATGCACGCGGACACCAAACTCGCCGCCTCGCACGCTTTCTTATTTCCCACTTACCACCCTCTCTTTTCTCCCCCTTCTACCGCATCCTTCATTCCCATCTCCGCTGTCCTCCCCACTTCTCCACTCATTTACCCTCTTCTGAGCAAACATACGTCAATACCTAAGCCCTCATCTCTTGTCCGCACCCTCTGCCAAACGCGTACGCATGCACACAAACGCGTGCGCGTGTGTGCGCGCGCGCCAACACAAGCAACTTACACACACACACACACACACACACACACACACACACACACACACACACACACACACACACACACACACACACACACACACACACACACACACACACACACACACACACACACATACACACACGCGCGCGCGCGCGCGCGCGCGCATGCGCACGCTCAAGACATAATTTAATTCTTTGACTTACACGCGCAAATACCCGTGCGCGCGTGCGACACACACACACACACACACACACACACACACACACACACACACACACACACACACACACAGCGAGAGAGACACACACTGGAGAAGAGAGAAGGAGTTTTATTAAGAGAAAGGGACAGACTATGACAGAGGATGATGAAGGCACCCTCTGAGTGTTTGTTGAGAGAACTGAGAGTGAGAGAGAGAGAGAGAGAGAAACACCAGTGATCAGCAGCAGATTTGCAAGTAGTGAAACAAAAAAACAACTAAAAAAACGACGCTTAACCAGAACACAAACGAAATCATAGATATTTAAGTACATGGAAGGACGAAATCATGGACGGCTCGCAAAGATATGTTTTAAGATGTGTTTTAATATCGGAGATGGACAGACTATGACAGAGAAATGCAGTTGGTTTAGTGTTTGTTTAGCGAATAACTAACTGAACGCTGCCTGTAAGTGTTTGTTTCACTGAACATTGATGACGTGAAGTAGGAAAACCCCGTGATCAGCAGCAGAGTGCAGAGAGGGGCTTTAGTGAAACAAAAAGACATTCCAAAACTCAGAAGGAAAACCAGACCAAAATGGACACAGGTAATACTTCTGACTGGAACTTGAAAAACAAACATATAAAGATATAAAAAGCCAGTGATGATGATAATGATAGATAATCATGATTACGAGAAGACTGGTGATGATAATAATAACAATAATAATGATGGTGATAATAATGATAACATCAATGATGATGATGATGATAATTTTATGAATAACAATAATGATCATAACAACGAAGATCGTGACGGTGAGGACGATGATGGTGATGATGTGTGTACAGGAGAATCGTGGATGGCGCTGATGGCAGAACTGTGTTAACTGGCAACAGAAGGGGGCAGCAGATGCACTTCACTATCGAAAACTACCATGCTGCTGGTTCGTCAACACCCCCAGTGTCTCTGCACCTGTCTTTCTGTCTCTTTTTCTTTTTTTGACGTCTGCCCCCCCCCCCCCCCCCCCCTCTCTCTCTCCCTCTCTCTCTCTCTCTCTCTCTCTCTCTCTCTCTGTCTCCTCATCACCCCCATCGCCCATTCTTATCTTTCCCAGTCCGCAGACCTCTCTGTTTGTCTGTCTGTCTATCTGTCTGACTGTCTGTGTCTGTCTCTCTCTCTCTCTCTCTCTCTTCTCTCTCTCTCTCTCTCTCTCTCTCTCTCTCTCTCTCTCTGTCTCTCTCTCACTCTCCATATTCTTGTTTCTCTCTTCTTTCGCTACTCCATCTCCCTCGGTCTCTCTTCCTCTGTCTTAGACTCTCTCCCTCCTTCGCAAGCGTGTGTGTGTGTGTGTGTGTGTGTGTGTGTGTGTGTGTCTGCCTGTCTGTCTGCCTGTCTGTCTGTCTGCCTGTGTCTGTATCTGTGCGCGCGCACTGTTTCTACTCACGCGCTCACTCCCATCATCACGCGCTCTATCTTTCGTTCATACAATATCACGTGCAATCTGGTCCCCACGACAGTGAACTGGGACGGATTCAAGGACGAAGAATGCGGTATCCATGGCTACACATGGGCAGTGGGGAGGACGGTATGCGCACAGGACGTGGTCAGCTTCGTGGACCCCCACGCCTCCACGCACAACCCAGAAGACTGGACCTACACTGGACTGGCCAAAGAACTCCACCTGGCGGACGGAGCCTACTATGTCACAGTGCAGGTGAGGGTTGACTCGTGAGATCGATGATTGATGTTGTTTATACTGATTCTGAAGTTTATCATGCGATAATCTTTTTAAGAAATATTTTTGCTCTCTTTATTTGCCTTCAAATTGAAGATTCCGTAGCCGATTGGTCGCAAGATCGATTAACTGTTTGTAATCAGTTCTGGTCAAGGGTATGACCTTATGGAGAGGTGGGGGGGGGGGGGGACCTCAATGTTGAACACTCTCCTTGAACAGAATCACTCACTTGTGTATGGCTGGGTGGATAGAGGAGGTTGTTTTCAAACCGTTAAAATCTGACCGCACGTCGTCGAACTGGCGACTCTCAGCTCTACAGCCAAACAGTGTACACGCTGGATTGCGAACCCGCACTTCTTTGAATTGCATCCATACATTTAATGTATATTCACACATATAAAGTAAGAACAAATACATGCCTTAGGAAGCCAACGGAGAGAACAAACAAGAAAAAAGTAATCGCAAAAATATTAACGATTAGCTAAAACACATGGTGACCAGTATGAACTTAAAGACTATTCACAACTGACCTGCATTTTGGGATCAAACATATCTAATAAAACTGCTATCCAAGAATCATGTATAACGAGGCAAAAAACTATTGTGTGAACATGTAAACAACAAGAGTGTATTCCTTCCCCCACTGTCCCCTCCGCCCTTCCTCGAAAGAATGATATGAAATCAGCAATTTTTCCCAATAGACTCGTCAAGAAGCAAACTTGTAATTACCACCGAGCAAAGACTGTTGCTTCAAGCAGAGTCGTATTTCGTGTTTCTCAGTGTATAAGCTGCACATGCGTGATGTGATTCTGTTCACACCTGGTTTTGTCCAGGCGGTCAGCGACATCGTCCACGGGGGAGACCTGGTGACCACCGTCTGTCACTCCACGCCCTTCGTGGTGGACACACCACGCCCCCGACCTTCCACGCCGTCCAGGAGTTCCTCTTCGACGAGTCCTTCCGCTTCCTCGTCGTCTACTACAACGTCTCCGACGCCATTTCCGGCGTGGCGCGCATGGAGATGGGCCTGGGGAGGACCAAGTACGACGTGGCGATCCGCAGGTACCTGCCCTTTGAGATGCGGGGCGTGGAGGGCAACACCTACCTGGTGAACGAGGAGTTTGAGACGCAGGATGGGGTACCCGCCTGGATCAGGCTGAAGGTCGTCAACAACGGTAATTTGGAAGTTTGTTCTCTCCCCTTAATTTGTATGGAGAATAAGAAGATCATGTCTTGGACCGCCAAACGAAAGGAGGGAAGAAAAAACACATTGCAGAATCAATGCGCTTCGTCTCGGAAACGCTCTAGACACAGTGCAGAAAAAGGACGACAGGTAGTACTCGTTCCTTTGTCTGGTGTTGCCTTGATTTGTGTCGTACTGCATTGTAATGTGGTGTATTTTTTTCAGATTGTGTTGCATTGTATTTCATTGCATTATCATGTAAAGTTTTGTATGAAATTGCATTGTGTTGCGTTGCTCTGTCATTTAAGTTGTGTAGTGTATCGTGTGATATTGCGAATACTGTCATGTATTGTTTTGAGGTGTAGTGCATTACATCGAACTGCGGTGAGTTGAATCGTATTGTGTTGTCTTGTATTGTTCATTAGTTGTTGTGTTGTGCTGTAATTGTAGTATTGCATTGACAGATTTTTCTTGCATTGCATTGCATTGTACTGTATGACTAAATTTTCGAAGTACATTTCTTCGAGTGGCATTCGGACTGCTTTCTACCTGGAGGAAAGCGTGCAGCCACAGTACAGCACCACACACTGAAACTAAACTTTGTTTTGTTTGTTTTAATTATCAAAATTGCTGTATTGGTCAGATTTTTGCCAGAGACATGTCTCTTCTTGCCACGTTTTGTTCGGGTTTGATATAGCGAAGGTATATGCGACATGCGGGACCTTTGTTATCTCTTCCGAAAGACTAGCACCCTGATCACCATTTCAGGACTTGCGGTGAGGGCGGAGGAGAGAAAAACCTGCGATATGCGAGACTTGATTCACAAACCTGCGATTTTCTCGGGTCATAGGCGAGTAATCAACCATGAGGCCACATTGCCTACGTAAAAAAAAAAAAATGCCGGCGGTGGAGATTAAAAAAAAAATGCCGGTGGTGGAGAGGGAGGCTGGGTGTGGGAGGGGAAGGAGAGGGGGATAGGAGCGAAAGACAGGAGGGAGGTCTGGGGCCTCACTCCGAGCCATTTTTCCCCCTGATCCAAGTCTGCGTGAAATGAAATCTTGTGA
>JADBJO010007613.1:40000-71772 GCA_016801955.1 Conus betulinus | reverse complement strand
GGTCTGACATTTTGCTGCCATAGTCGACAACGGAATCTGTGCGCTTGGAGACTTCCATACCCAGATTCCACAGTAGGAAGTTCCAGTGAGCCAAGCGATTACATCTCAAGTAGGAGAAGGCCAGTTGTCTAACGGTTGTGCATTCGGTGGGGCCAGCTGATGGTGTTGTCAGTTCGAATCATGTATGCGGTCAGATTGTTTACCAGCTTTGAAACCCTAGATCTCTCTGGTCATTAAAAGGGTACATGATTTAGTTCAGGGCTTCGCCCTCTATAAATGCATGCCCAAGAATTGTGAATCTCTTACAGATCTCTATACCTAGAGCTCCAAAGTTATGGAATTCTTAATCTTTAACTTTAAACGTGTCCATTATGTAGATAGGAATAGGGACCTTGTCTTCATCATGGTCGTCAGATTCCTTACAACCCTTGAAACCGAATTCGGATGTCAGCTTTCACGTTTTCAGCGCATTTTCATTTAAATTCCCTGAGGGCAATGTCTCACAGGAGTGGCGAAACAGTATTTAATGCCGAAAAAAAAAAAAAAGCGAGCAGCAGGTTGTTTCCTGTGTGTGTCCATCTGACTTCTCAGCATACACACTGCTCGAAATTGTTAGGGTTCCTTGTTAGGGTCTCTTACGTGGAACCAGAGTCAGATGACGTACGCCTTGCATTTTTTTTATGTTTGTTTTTTTTTTTTGTCTTTTTTTTTTATGAAAGGTGCTATCGTCCACAGGTCTGTATGATGCTAATACTGTGTTAAAACGCGTCAGCTTTGTTACAAGGTCGGCGGTAGAACCAGTACACATACGGACAGTAAACTACGTATTGTCTTGTATCAACACACATTTCAAACATTTTTCTTTCTCAAATCTGCCTTTTTCTTCGGTTATTACAAGTAGTATCAACAGTAGTAGTAGAAGTAGTAGTAGTAGCAGTAGTAGTAGTAGCAGTAGTAGATGATGTTGACTTATTCATTCATTAGTTTTATTATCAGTATTACGATTATTATTATTATTATTATCATCATCATTACTATCATTATTATTGTCATCATCATCATCATTAGTATTATTACTATTGTTGTTTTTATATTCAGTAGTAGTAGTAGTAGCAGTAGTAGCAGCACAGCACCAGCACCAGCACCAGCAGCAGTTGTAGTAGTAGCAGTGTTATTGCCGCTGCTATTTACGTCCTTGTTATTTCAGCTATGACTGGGGTGGGGCTCAGCCCGGGCAAAGATGACGTGGTGCCCTTTCGCACAGTCAGCAGTGACGTCAAAGAGTCCTGCGTACACGTGACGCTGCAGCACAACGTGACGTATTTCTCCACCGTGGTGGCCAACAACAGGGCTTTGAACAGAAAGTCTGCCAACGCCTCGTCTGATGGACGTGAGTGTCATTCACCTAGCACACGTGCTGGCTGAAGGCAGGACATACTGCCATACCCATTCTGTAGTGGGAGAAGCAGGACCCATAACGCATGCACGCACGCGTATGCAGGCGCGCGCGCGCACACACCACACACACACACACACACACACACACACACACACACACACACACATATATATATAATTATATATACACACATGCTCACACAGGCACGCACGAACGCGCACGCGCACACACACACACACACACACACACACACACACACACACACACACACACACACATATATATATATATATATATATATATATATATATATATATATATATATAGATAGATAGATATATGCGCGCGCACACACACACACACACACACACACACACACACACACACACACACACACACACACACACATATATATATATATATATATATAGATAGATAGATATATATGCGCGCGCACACACACACACACACACACACACACACACACACACACACACACACACACACACACACACACACTTCTCAAGACATGTGAGTTAAATTTGAACGTTAGAAACGATGGACGCGTTCATTTTTTTATCCTCGCTTCCATGTCACTCTTGGCTAACGAACACTGTTAAACAAAAAAAAAAAAAATGAAAAAAAAAATCAACCCTACACATGAACCAAACTGAACACAAGCTGTCTCAGTTTGCAGATGATGTACAGTTGACAAATCAAGGGGACAGAATATCAGTTGAAACATTCATTAGAGACCTTAAACAAATTCGCAAAGACTGTCTGGGTTGTACATGAATATCGAAAAAAACAAAGGCAGTTTGGCTAGGAAACAAAGTGTTATCAAAGACTAGATATATACCCCCCCCCCCCCCCCCCCCCCCACCAAAAAGTAGACTGGAATCCAAAACAGTTTAAGATCCTTGGAATTTGGTTCATCCCAGGAGTATCACACTGCATGGAACTGAATGACAATGACAAATTTCTTGAAATAAAATCATTATTCAACGCCTGGAGTAAGAGAGTTATTAGATCTGCTGGCAGAGTAGCCGTTTTAAAATCATCGATTCTCCAAAAATTGATATATCTTTGGATCTTGCTACCTAAGCCACCAAACAGCTTAATGGATAAGCTTAAAAAAAACAATGCTTTCAATTCTTATGGAATAACAAACGAGTTAGGATAGCCCGAAAAACAACCGAAAAAAAAATGTAAGAAACGGAAGATTAGGAACGCTTTCACTTAAGCACATGACAATGGCATTGAAACTTACATGGTTCAGAAAACTTCAAGCTAGCAATCATAAATGGAAATCTGTGATACAAAAAAAAAACGTATCCTTTGATCAAAGATCTAGAGAAATATGGCTATGCATTACCAGTTAACCAAACAGAGACTAATGCCTTTTGGAAGGACACTTTCCAAGCATATGAAATTTTTGGTAATGAAGTAAGTATTGAGGATCCTAGCGAATTCTTGGCTGAAAATATTTTTTTTTACAATGAAAACATTAAACAAGACGGGAAAAACTATGTTTCAAATAATGGATATGCAAAGGTGTATTGTATTGCAGATTTGATAGACCAAGCAGGGTCATTCATGAGATATGAAGAATTCAATCACAAGCATGCTATTCAAACAAACTTCATGCTATATCTAGGTTGTGTACAATTTGCCAGAAAATATATTCGAACGATGAATATCAGATTCACTAGCAATATACCTAAGAATACTAAAATAAAAAAAGCTCTCAGTATCATATGGAGTGTGAAGAAAGGAGCTTGACTTTATTGTGATATCTTAATTGAAGATAACTCACAGCCAAGGCGCTGTGAAACAGGCAAAGAGCTGAACTGGCCAAATATATTTCTTCGCACACACAAAATAAAAGAAATTAAACTGAAATGGTTTCAGATGAGATTAATTCACAGGATCCTGGCTACAAATACTATTCTGGAAAAAAAAATGAATATCGTTGAAAATAAGAAAACGTACGTTTTGTAAGTCTGAAAAGGAAACCATAGAGACCATTGTTTATCACATGCGACGTGACAACACGTTTTTGGGATTGATCTTTTATAACTTCTTAAAAGACAACTGCTCTTATATATCCGGAACTATATTATCAAAGGAACTTGTCCTCTTTGGCACTGACTGTCGGTTAAAAAGCTAACATCATATTTGATTATATTATCATGCCTGCAAAGTTATTGTATACAAATCGAGAGCTGAAAAGACGGTTCCTCTGTTTCCCTGTCTTCAGGAAATATTTATATATCAAATATCAAGTAGAAAAATGCATTGCAAAAATGAATATGAACTATGTTGATTTTGATAACAAATGGCATAATCATAAGTTTTTGGATTGAGAACTGAGATTTATGTGTGCGTGCTTGCATGAGCACGTTTATGTATCTGTGTAGTCTTGCCTAGGATTTTGTCATATTGGGTAAACTTGAAGAGCGATCTACACATAATTTCCAGCAAGAGCGTGGCAGCTAAAAATTCAACCGTCGTTTTCTTTGGATGAATAATCTACTTGTACTGTTGATGTCGATTCCTATGGCTCTGTATTGAAAACTTTAGGAATCTAGGGTTGTCTCTCTCTCTCTCTCTCTCTCTCTCTCTCTCTCTCTCTCTCTCTCTCTCTCTCTCTCTCTCTCTCCCCTACCCCCCTCTCTCTCTCTGTCTCTGATTGTGAATTTGGAAAAAAAAGGACAACACTCCAAAACAGTGAGAAGGTGAATTTGTGACACTGACAGTGTAGACACAATGGTGTGCTTGGTTTGTACTATGTATATGTTAGATGGAATTTGTTGCTCATTTTGTAAAATCAATGCTACTTCGCAAATTGTTCATGTAAGATAAGATCTACTGTCTTTTTGTTGTTGGCAGTACTGTTCTCTGTTCCTGTTTGCCATGTGTACATTTCCTTACAAGTGAATAAAAGAATAAAAGTGTTTGCCCTTGAAAAAAAAAAAGAAAAAAAGAAAATCATGAACGAAAATATTTGTGTAACAAAATGTTCTTCCTGAAATTTAAAAAAAAAAGACAAATCTCCCACATTAAAAAATTTCTGTTAACATCACAACAGTCCTCATCGACGTCACACCGCCAGAACCCGGCACGGTGTCCGACGGAAGTGACGTCGTCCATGACGTCAACTACACCTCGGAGACAGCCACGGTGTTTACGTCCTGGACGGGTTTCCGCGACGGAGAAAGCGGGCTGGCGGACTACGACATCTCGGTGCTGGTGAACGGGGAGGTGGAGAAGGAAGCCCGCGGCCTCAGCAGCCGCCTGGAGATGTTCACCGACCACTCCCTGTCCCTGCAGCATCAGGACACTGTGGTGGTCCACCTGCAGGCCAACAACAGGTTGGAGGCGGGGGGATGGGGGTTGGGGTGGGGTGGTCTTTGCTTGTATTTTGAAAACAACTTGCGTGTAGTTTGCAAAGTGAAGCGACCGTAAGGGGAAATCTAAAGAAGTTTGTTTTTAATGTTTAAGTACTTGTGTCCGCCAGAATTTACAAACGCATCACAGACAAAACACGACGCTTTTCGACCCGTTAGGTCTTCATCAGGCCAGATGAACAAACACTCAGGACACCGAAAATGAGGAAACTGAGCAATCACTAATACTGTTGCCACGACAACTATGCTGTCCGACAATCCTCTAACCCCACCTTCCTTTGCCCCTAACTACAACTGCTATTGTCATATTGTCACCAGAAAATGGTAGCAATCCTCTCATTAATATTTTTCAGTTTTTTTCATCATCATCATCATCATCATCATCATTTTCTTCATTATGATTGATATCAGTATTATCATTATCATTAGTAGTATTTTAACTGGCGTTGACTCCCACCCCGACGGCCTCGTTTTCATTCAACGCCGATCCTAGCGCCGACTTTGATAAATGATTGCTCGTTCAACATTGTCGTTGTCCTGAGTGTTGTTTAACTTGCCTGAAGAAGACCTAAGAGAGTCGAAAAGCGTCGTGTTCTGTCTTGTGGTTCGTTTGTTCATGTTTGGCGGATACAATACTTTAAAACATTTTTTTAAAGAACAGGTTGGCCCGGGGGGGGGAGGGTTTTGGTTGGTTGATTGTTAGTGTTTTGAAAACGATATACGTGTAAACACATCTTTTTTTTTTTTAAGTGTACGTAACGCCTCCGCCACCAACAACATGGACGAATTTGACAAAATGAATAGGGATTGCTCATTCTTTACTTTTCGTGGTCCTGAGTATCGTTTGTCTTGCCTGGAGCAGACCTAAGAAGTCGAAACGCATCGTGTTTTGTCTTGGGATTCGTTTGTTCATGTTGTTTGTTTGGCGGAGTTTATTAGATACACTTAATACACTTAAAAAAAAAAAAAAAAAAAAAAAAAAAAAAGATTTTGTTGAGATTTCCGCCTGCAGTCGCCCCGTTTTGCCACCAACATACATGTCCTCTTTCGCTATATCGTTTCAGCGTCCGGATTATTAAAACAACTACCGCTCCGAATGTCAAAACAAAAGGGATAGTGCTTTCGAGAGTAAGACATACGTTTGCGGCGTCATTTATATTTTTTTTTCTTAACCAGAAGACAAGTCCACTGTTTTTAAGCAGTGCAGTTGGCCTTGGGAAGCGGTTTCTGCTGGCAGGGAATTTGGAGGAGCTGAAACTAAGCAGGTGCTTCGCAATTTATGGCATACAGTCATACCCCCCACCCCCACCCCCAGGATTATTTTTGTTTCTCTCTCTCTCTCTCTCTCTCTCTCCTCTCTCTCTCTCTCTCTCTCTCTCTCTCTCTCTCTCTCTCTCTCTCTCTTTTAACGCTTTCGGCTTTGGTTTGAAGGTGAGGTGACTGCCAGCAGAGTTGACGCAACATTAAAAGAAAACTGCCGTGCCGTCCAAAATGTACAAAAGGACCGACAAATTACGAAGCGAACACTTCGCGTTTTGACGGCTTTTTGGTTTGGAAGAGGTGACATGTTACAATCATGTGGGTGTTACGGGGCAGGGAGAGGTGACATGTTACAATCATGTGGATGTTACGGGGCAGGAAGAGGTGACAGGTTACAATCATGTGGATGTTACGGGCAGGGAGAGGTGACAGGTTACAATCATGTGGATGTTACAGGGCAAAGGGGGGGGGGGGGGACATGTTACTAGCATGTGGATGTTACAGGGGCAGGGAGAGGTGACATGTTACAATCATGTGGATGTTACGGGGCAGGGAGAGGTGACAGGTTACAATCATGCGGATGTTACGGGGCAGGGAGATGTGACATGTTACAATCATGTGGATGTTACGGGGCAGGGAGAGGTGACAGGTTACAATCATGTGGATGTTACGGGGCAGGGAGAGGTGACAGGTTACAATCATGTGGATGTTACAGGGCAGGGGGGGGCATATTACAAGCATGTGGATGTTACAGGGGCAGGGAGAGGTGACATGTTACAATCATGTGGATGTTACGGGGCAGGGAGAGGTGACAGGTTACAATCATGTGGATGTTACGGAGCAGGGAGATGTGACATGTTACAATCATGTGGATGTTACAGGGCAAAGGGGTGGGGGGGGGGGTGACATGTTACAATCATGTGGATGTTGTAGGGCAAGGAGAGGTGACATGTCACAATCATGTGGTTGTTACAGGGCAGGACGATGTGACATGTTACAATCATGTGGATGTTACAGGCTAGGGGAAGGTTACATGTTACAGTCCTGTGGGTGTTACAGGTTAAAGAAAGGTGACATGTTACAATTGTGTTGGTGTAACAGTGTAGGGGGCCAGGTGGCATGTTACTATTATGTGGATGTTGCAGGGAGAGGTGACATGCTACAATCCTGTGGGTGTTACAGGTCAGGGAGAGGTGACATGCTACAATCCTGTGGGTGTTACAGGTCAGGGAGAGGTGACAATGCTACAATCCTGTGGGTGTTACAGGTTAGGGAGAGGTGTGACATGCAACAATCCTGTGGGTGTTTTACAGGTTAGGGAAAGGTGACAATGCTACAATCCTGTGGGTGTTACAGGTTAGGGAGAGGTGACATGCTACAATCCTGTGGGTGTTACAGGCTAGGGAGAGGTGACATGCTACAATCCTGTGGGTGTTACAGGTTAGGGAGAGGTGACATGTTACAATCCTGTGGGTGTTACAGGGCAGTGAGAGGTGACATGCAACAATCCTGTGGGTGTTACAGGTTAGGAGAGGTGACAATGCTACAATCCTGTGGGTGTTACAGGTTAGGGAGAGGTGACATGCTACAATCCTGTGGGTGTTACAGGTTAGGGAGAGGTGACAATGCTACAATCCTGTGGGTGTTACAGGTTAGGAAGAGGTGACATGCTACAATCCTGTGGGTGTTACAGGTTAGGGAGAGTGACACATGCTACAATCCTGTGGGTGTTACGGGGCAGGGAGAGGCGACATGTTACAATCCTGTGGGTGTTACAGGGCAGGGAGAGGTGACATGCTACAATCCTGTGGGTGTTACAGGTCAGGGAGAGGTGACATGCAACAATCCTGTGGGTGTTACAGGTCAGGGAGAGGTGACATGCTACAATCCTGTGGGTGTTACAGGGCGGGAGAGGTGACATGCTACAATCCTGTGGGTGTTACAGGTCAGGGAGAGGTGACATGCTACAATCCTGTGGGTGTTACAGGTTAGGGAGAGGTGACAATGCTACAATCCTGTGGGTGTTACGGGGCAGGGAGAGGTGACATGCTACAATCCTGTGGGTGTTACAGGTTAGGGAGAGGTGACACATGCTACAATCCTGTGGGTGTTACAGGTTAGGGAGAGGTGACATGCAACAATCCTGTGGGTGTTACAGGTTAGGGAGAGGTGACATGCTACAATCCTGTGGGTGTTACAGGTTAGGGAGAGGTAACATGCTGCAATCCTGTGGTGTTACAGGTTAGGGAGAGGTGACATGCTACAATCCTGTGGGTGTTACAGGTTAGGGAGAGGTGACATGCTGCAATCCTGTGGGTGTTACAGGGGCAGGGGGTCAGGTGACTGTCGCCACAGACGGCATGCTGGTTGACCACACCCCGCCACAGGTCATGGACATCGGCACCCGGAACAGATCTAGGTACCAGCTCAGCGACGACGTTCTGCAGTTTGTCTGGAACTTTGTGGACCCCGAGTCTGGGGTGGATGAGTACCGTTACGTCATCTTTCAACTCTTCCAGGTGATCGCCGTGTTTATCTTGTAGCGTACAGATCGGGTAGACGGGGGGTAGGTTTGGGAACATGCCAAGGTTTCAGGACTCCCTTTCCTATTCCCGCCATCATCTCCCTCCCTTTCAGTCCCATCAGTAAAGTTTTAGACAGATTTGAACACACCTTTTAAAAAAAAAAAAAGGAAATAAGGTATAAAAAAAAGAAAAAAAAATCAGAACAAAAAGCAAAACAAAAACTAAAACAAAAAAAAAGGCGGGGGAAATTGGTGGGGAAAAAAAAGAAAAAAAAAAGATTTGAACGCACCTGAACCGGTGCTCCGAGTGCAGGATAGCTGCCAGGGAGCAGTTATGTCCCTTGACTTCTTCGTAGCATGATTTGTGCGTGCCTGCTCCTACGTGAACACAGCGCAAGCCTCCAAGGATGGTGAAGGATTGCTCCCAGCGGGTTTGGATGATAGTACTTCTGTTCGTCCAATCCGCATGTTCCAGGTGTACCTTTTTCGTTTTCATTTCGTTTCTTCTTGAAAGCACCTGAACCGATTACTTGATTGAAGAGAAAAAGACAAAACAAACAAACATGTCTTCCGAAAACATTGTCGACATTGTTTGGGTTACGAATCACCACACCTGCTTTTCTCTTTCTCACTCTGTCCAGCTCGGCAAGGCGATCAGCTCGTTGAGAACACGTTCTGCGTTCTGCCCTTGTTATTGTTTTTTGTTTGCGTGCTTGAAATCAGGAAAATAACAGGATCAAAATATTCAGAAATTGTCCATAGTTCTAAAATCGGTCCTCTGAGTGCACTGCCTCTGAGGTGGCGCAGAGGTTGGGACAGCTAAAAAAAAAATTTAGAAAAAATAAATAAATAAAACTGGTCCTCAAAACTAATTTGATCACGAACAACACGTTTCAGTAACTGTATGAATGTTTCATTTCATTTGGTATTCTGAAAGTTTTTTGCAGGGAACTAACGACCCCCTCCCCCTCGTGGGCCCCTCCCCTTTTACTTTGAAATATCTGAGACATGTTTTTATGGAGAATTTACATCGGCGAGAACAATATTTCTTTTTTCCTGTCTGTGGTGTCAACCCCCATACCTCCTCCCCTACCCCCACCCCCCCCCCCACACACACACCCATCCATCCCTCACCCACCCACCCAAGATCCCCAACCCACACCCCTGCCTTCCTACCATCCTCTGATCCTACCTACCCCAAACCCACACTGACAGACACACCATCCCTCACCATCTTTATTGAAGCTCACCCCTACATACAACCACACAAAAAGAGGCAGGCACTGGCGCAGGCTTCTAAATATTGGTATCTCACAGGGAAGGAAGCTAGAACCGCAGGTCTATATTCAGCTGGCGTGTTGGGTTTCCAGGGTCGCAAGACCAAATTCCTGCCAGGAGAATCCCATTTCCTGGTGATCCACATGAACCCGTCGGCGCCGACAGACCAGCTGGTCACCTTGGAGAACCTCCGCCTGCAGAACGGGGCCTCTTACAGCGTCCAGGTCACGGCCTTGAACCGAGCCAAGATGGCCGCCACTCACGAGTCGGAGGGGGTCACGGTCGATTCGACGCCCCCTGTTGTTGTCGAGGTGACTACTGCTACTACTACTACTACTACTACTACTACTACTACTACTGCTTACTACTACTACTACTACTACTACTACCACCACCACCACCACCACCACCAACCACTTACTACTACTACTACTACTACTGCTGCTGCTGCTGCTGCTGCTGCTGTTGTTGTTGTTGCTGCTACTGCTGCTGCTGCTGCTACTACCTCTACTTAAACCGCCATTTCATTGTCTTCATCTTTTCCTTCCTCGTCCCTCTTCATCCTCCTCTTTGCCTCTTCATCATCATCTTTCTTTTCTCCTCTCCTCTTCCTCTCCCTACTCATTCTCGTTTACTTCTTCTCCTTCTTCTTCTTCTTCTTCTTCTTCTTCTTCTTTCGTCTCTTCTTCGTCGTCTTCTTCTTCGTTTCTTGTTTTCTTCTTCTTCTTCTTCTTCTTCTTCTTCTTCTTCGTTCTCTTCTTCTTCTTTCTTCTTCTTCTTCTCTCTTCTTCTTCTTCTCCCTCCTCCGCCACCGCTGACGATTTCTTCTTCTCTTTCATCTCCTCCTCCCACTTCCTTCCTTTTCATCCATCCCCTCTTGGTGTGCTGTTTTCTTGTTCTTGCTTTCTTCTTCTTCTTCTTCTTCTTTCTTCTTCTTTTCTTCTTCTTCTTCTTCTTTCTTCTTTCTTCTTCTTGCTTTCTCTTCTTGGTCTTCTTCTTGGTCTTCTTTTCCTTCTTTCTTCTTTCTTCTTCTTTTTTTTTCTTTTTTTCTTTTCTTTTCTTTTTCTTCTTTTTTCTTCTTCTTCTTCTTCTTTCTTCTTCTTCTTCTTCTTTTTTTCTTCTTTTTTTCTTCTTTCTTCTTCTTCTTCTTTCTTCTTTTTCTCCTTCTTCTTTGTCTTCAGACAAAATATGAGTGACTGCATGCAGGGGGAAGTTGAAGCAAAAATCAAGACTGGTGACTAAGAGAAGAAACAGTTTGTTGATTAAGATTAAAGATTTCAGGCAGAGCTTAATCTCGGATGACTTGAATCTTCCAAAGGACACTAAACATCTGGATCACAAAAACACAGAAAAGTCTTCATGCTGGTTGCCCAGACCACGTCACTAGTCCACAAAACAACAGATGATGATAAAAATGATGATGATGATGATGATGATGATGATGATGATGATGATGATGATGATGATGATGATGGTGGTGGTGGTGGTGGTGGTGAGTGAGGAGGAGAAGGAGAGAGGAGAAGAAGAAGAAGAAGGAGGAGGAGGAGAAAAAGACACAAGATTCAAAGCAGAAGAAGAAGAAGACAGGAAATTGATTGTTCAACCCACCGCGATTGTTGTATGAAATACTGAGATGTTTTCTGAGGCATACTACTGCCCACCAAAGTCACAGTTTTTTCAGTAATTAATTGAAGATAAAGATGATAAAAGAGAAAAATGTCGACGACAACGATGATGATGATGATGATGGTGATGATGAGACGATGATGATGATGTTAATTTTAACGGCCCTGATTTCATCCTTGAACAGGTAACGCTGAGTAAAGAAGGCGAGGAAGAGGAGACCAACGAGAACGACGTGGTGATCCACACAGAACAGGAGCCCCTGTGGGTCACATGGTCACCCCACGACACTCAGAGCGGCATCAAGACGTCCCACGTCTGCGTAGGACCTGCAGGCTCCTCGGATTGTCTTCTTTCCGGTCAGTACCAGACCGTGGATGCTGCTGCTTCGTCCTCGGCATCTCAGACTGTCTCTTTTCGTGATCTCCACTTTCAAGTCAGCACAGACGAGCAGGAGGTCCGATACCAAGCGTACGTCATCACCTTCAACGGTGCTGGCGTTCCATCCACTGTGGCCGCGTCCAAACCCTTTGTTGTATTGACAGCCAGCATCGCCGGCGTTGTTCTGGATGGGAGAGACGTGGACGACATCGATTACTCCAACGACAAGGCGTCCATCGCTATGAGCTTCTCCGGGTTCAGCAGTGAGGCGTGTGGTATAGTGGGGTACGAGTGGGGAGTGGGCACCTCTCCCTTCGCCACGGACCTGGTGCCTTACACCGACTACGGTCTGGTGGTGGACGACGCTGGCCAAGGCTTTGCCCAGGTGCACGTCATGCAGCAGGAGGGGTCAGAAATACTACAGCACGGTGCGCGCCAGAACCGGACACAACTGTCATGAACCGTACATCGTGTCATCATCTGACGGCTGCGTTCTGGACACCACACCCCCCGCCGTTTCTTTCCGTGATGCAAGTGCGCGGGTGGTGACGTCACAGGACGTCGTCTACCAGACGTCGCCGGACCACCTGGATGTCTTGTGGAAGGCGGAAGACCCGGCGGGTCTGGAAGAGGTTCAGCTGGTCCAGGACTTCTTTGGTTCCAGTCCTCGCGTGTCTCACGTGCAGGCTGTTGTTGAGGAGGGCGTGTCGTTAGGAAACAGCCCTGTCTCTGGCGATTCCCTTCACGCTTCTCTCGTCGTTGCGGACAACGCTGGCAACGGAAGGACCGTGCTTCTTCCTGCCGTGTGTGGGACATGACTCCTCCGTCCTTCCTGCACCTGAACTGCTCTGAGGCCGTGTCAGCCATCTCCCCGCTTCTTCACTGCAGCTGGGACACGGTCCGGGAACCACACAGTCGGCTGTCCAGCATCCTCGTGGGCTTGGGCAGTGGGCCTTCCGAGGCCAACCTCGTGAGCATGACCTCCCTCCCCAGTCACAAGAGAAGCTGGAGCTATGATGTTCTCCACGTTCTTGAAGCTTCCGACATCGGCGAGTTTCATGTCCTCGTCCAGGCCGTCAACGCTGCTGGACTGCGGACGGAGGAGCGTTGAAGGTCATCAATGACGTCACCCCGCCCTCCGTGGATGGCGTCACTGTTGTGACGTCCCCAGCTCCAGGTTTTCATGACGTCAGACAACGGTGTCAGACATCTCAAGACTACATCGAAGTCTTACTGACAGGTTTAGAAGACCCCGAATCAGGCTTAAGAAGGTGAGTGTAATTATTGTTTCACGGAAACTGCATGTTTTGAAACATAAGTTTCCAAAACAAAGTCGTCAAGAATAATGTTCTCTTTATTATCGATTATTTGACAACTTAGGTAGATGATCAGCTGCAAATGCTAGGATAACAGTATATAGTTTACTTGTGCACGAACGATATTTATTCAAAACGCAGTATGTTGTCTCTTATGTACCAGCATGTCGGTTTTACATTCACAACGTTGTGATAGGGTTTGCTTTTTTTTTTTTTTTTTTTTTGATTTAATAACAAACCTCAGCAAAGGTTTTCTCGTTTCATTTCTGTTTCTAGTCATGATTTTCGATTATCAACAGGCTGTACTTTCCTTAGATCAAGACACTCAAAACGTTTTACAAACAAACATTCAAAGCTGTAATGCTAAGGAAAAATAGTTTCAGTTTTTATTTTTTTTTTTTGTTCCATGTGTTTTTCTCTCTGTGTTTTTGTATATGTGCAACTATAAGATTCTCTCTCTCTCTCTCTCTCTCTCTCTCTCTCTCTCTCTCCTCTCTCTCTCTCTCTCTCTGTGTGTGTGTGTGTGTGTGTGTGTGTGTGTGTGTGTGTGTGTGTGCTTTTAATTTTATTTCCCAGTGTCGAGCTTGCCCTCGGGTCGTCAGAAGGTCGAAGTGATGTGACGTCATTCCGTGAGTGGCGTGAGGTGAACGGACTCTACGTCATGGAGAATCTGGCACTCTCCCGTGGAGCCATCATCTACGTCACGGCCCGGATCACCAACAGTGTTGGTCTCCTCACCACCGTGACGTCAAACGCTGTCGTCATCAGCCCAGAACCACGCTTGGAGGTAGGCGATCAGATCATAGTTTACCCGTGTCTACGTTGCGTCAATGAAAACAGTGGAGAATAATCAGAAATGGCACCAATGAAAATCAATGAAGTAGTGTAACAGCAGTGCAGTGTCTCCTCTTGCGGGGTGGGTTACAGGATGACGTGACATTGATGGCTTCGTTTGGACTGTTGGTGTTGTGGCTGCAACTGGACCTCACGGATTTGGCTGTGTAGGGCCGGGAGGCGAGGGGGGGGGGGGTGTCTGGAATAAGCAGTGTGGGACCTATGCTGTTAAGAGGGTATAATAGATCGCGCACGCACACACACACACACACCACACACACACACACACACACATACGCGTGCGCGAGCTCACACACACACACACACACGCACGCGCGCGCGCGCACACACCACACACACACACACACACACACACACACACACACACACATACACACACACACACACGCACGCACGCACACACGCACATACATACATGCATGCATACATACATACATACATACATACATACATACATACATACATACATACATACATACATACATACATACATACATGCATACATACATACATGCTCTCTATGTGTCTGTCTCTGTCCCTCTCTCTTTCTTTCTTTCACATAATACACACACACACACCGCGCGCGCGCACGCACAGAGAGATTGAGAGAGAGAGAGAGAGAGAGAGAGAGAGAGAGAGTACGAGGTTACTTGATTTGCTAAATTATGTCAACTTCATTGCGAATGACACCCCCCCGTCCCCAACCTTCCCACCCACCCACCACTAAAAAGCGCTTAACACCTTTTTGTTGACACCCACCCCCCCCCCACCCCCACCCCCACCCTGCCATCTACCGCACCCTTCCACTTCCGTCGCGCCCTCACCTTCACTTCCCCTTTCTCCTCCACCCTACTGCTGTCTTCGCTCCAGGTGACCGACGGTCCAGGGATGGCGGACACGGATGGTCAGTTCGACGTGCACGTGCTGCAAGGTCAGTGGTGGTACTCGGACCCCTGTCCAGTGCTGCGCGCCGAGTGGTCAGTGCAGGAGCTAGGCGGTCAAGAGTTGTTCATCCCCTGGATCCCGCTGGCCATCACCGACGGCGGCGACACGGGTGGCCACTTCTACGATGACGGAGTGCGCTTGGAGAATTTCAGGACGTAGGTGGTGGGGATGGGCTGCTTTTGGTGTGGACTTTTGGGTGCGTGTTCTGTTGTGGCTGTGTCTCTGTCCGTCTTGTCTGTCCTAGTTGTCGCTGTCTCTGTCTCTGTCTCTTTTTCTCTCTTTCCTTCTCTCTCCCCTCCCTCCCTCTCTCTCTCTCTCTCTCTCGCTATCTCTCTCTCTCTCTCTCCTCATCTCTCTCTCTCTCCTCATCTCTCTCTCTCTCTCCTCATCTCTCTCTCTCTCTCTCTGTTTGTATGCATGTGTATGTATGTATGTTTTAATGTCATATTTTATTAGACATGTTTGTGTGTACGTGTGTATCTCTGTCTTTGACTTTTTCTGTCTTTATCTGTTTCTCTCTCTCTCTGTCTCTGTCTGTCTCTGTCTCTGTCTGTCTGCCTCTTTCTCTCTCTCTTTCTCTCGCTCGCTTGCTCGCTTGCTCTCTCCCCCTTTCTCCCCCCCCAAGCCCCCCTCTGTCTCTTTCTCTCGGTTTCTGTCTCTGTCCTGTCTCTCTCTGTCTGCATGCCTGTCTGTCTGTCTGCCTCTATGGTGTGTGTGTGCGCGCGCGCGCGCGCGCGCGCGTGTGTGTGTGAGCGTGATTATCGTTGCGCCTCTACAATGTTGGCATCGTTTTCTCATCATGCATCACCCGTCCGTCCACTCCACCACCCCACTTCATCTCCAGCCCCGCTGCCGCCTTCCCCTCCATCTTCCGCCCCGTCCCCCCCCCCCCCCCCCGCCACCGGCATCTTTCCCTACCTCTCTCTCTCTCTCTCTCTCTCTCTCTCTCTCTCTCTCTCTGTTGTACTTCCGTCTTTCTGTCTTCCTCTGCCTCTTGTCTCTGTACGTCCTGTCACATCGTTCTTGGTGTGTTTCTGCTTTGCTTTGTCCCGTCTCTTCTTCCGCGTCTCCCTTCCTTCTGTCTCTCTCTTCTCTGTCTCCTCTCTCTCGCTCCCTCGTCCCGTGAGTCTCTGCTCTGTCTGTCTCTGTCTCTCTCCCCATTTCCCCTCTCTCTCTCCTCCCTCCCTCCCTTCGTCCCCTCTCCTCTCGCTCTCTCTCTCTCTCCCGTCGCCTTCCTCTCTCGCTCTCCCTCCGCCCCCTCGTCTCTCCTCTCCGTCTCTCCTCATCTCCTCCTCCTCTCTCTCCTCCCTCTCTCACCCTCCTCATCCGCTCTATGCCTCCATGCTCCTCCCCCCCTCTCCCCTAATCCCCGCCCACCCTCTCGCTCTATTAGACCTGTCCCTCTCTCAATCCCTCACGTCCCCCCTGCGATCTCTGCACGGTTTTCTGTCTCTCCTATCTGTCCTCTCTCTCTCACCTCTGTCCCCTCCCACCCCCCTGCCCCCCTGTCCTCCCCCCCCCCCCCCCCCCCCTCTACCCTGTCTGTCTCGCCTCTATGGTCCTCTGTCTGTCTCCCCCACAAAAAATCGCAGGGGGGGGGGGAGACGTGCGCGCGCATCCGCGCTGTCATCCTCGTCCTCCCCTCCTTCCGTCTCCCAGCTCCGCCTACCCCCCGCTCTCCCCTCGTCTCGCTCTCCTCTCTCGCCTTTCTGTCTCTCGCCTCTGTCCCTCCTCCCCCTCCCTGTCCCCTGCCCCCAATCGCATCTCCCCCCTCTCGTCTGCCTCCCTATGGAACTCCCCTGTCATGGACCCCTCCCTCCCCACCGCCCTTATCCCTCCTCCCCTGCCCTCGGCTCCCAACCCTCGTCCCTCCACTCGTCCATTGCTCTCTCTCCCATCCTCCTCTCCTCCTCTGCTCTCTCTTCCCTTCTCCTCCCTCTCGCCCGTCTCTCCTCTCCCCTCGCTTGTCTCATCTCTCGTCACTCAAGCCCGCTCTCGCCTTCTTCCCTCGGTCGCATCCTCTCTCTTCTCTCTCTCTCAAGACCTCCCGCTCTCCTCTCCATCTCTCTCTCTCCTCTCTCTCCCGCTCTCCTACTTCCTCTCTCTCTCTCTTCCTCTCTCTCTCCTCCTGTCTCGCTCTGTACTCTCTCACATCGTCTCTCTCCCTCCTCTCGACTCTCTCTCTGCTCTGTCTCTCCTCCCTACCTCACGTCTCTCATGTACTCAACTCTCGCTTCGTCCTCTGCTCTCCTCGCTCTCTGTTCTCTCTCCTCCCACTCCTCTCTCTCTCCTCTCATCGTCCTCCCTCTCATCTCCCTCTCTCCTCTCTCTCTCCTCTCTCGCTCTCTCCCTCTCTCTCGCTCTCTGCTCTCCATCGCTCTCTCTCTCTCCGTCTCTCTCTCTCTCTCGCCTCTCGCTCTCTCCTCGCTCGCTCCTGCTCTCCACTCGCTCCCGCCGCTCCCTCTCGCTCTCCTCTCCCTCCGTCTCTCTCTCTCTCGCTCCCCTCCCTCTCTCGCTCTCTCCTCTCCTCTCCACTCTCGCTCTCTCTCGCTCCTCCTGTCTCTCTCGCTCTCGCTCTCGCTCTCTCTCCTCTCTCTCCGTCTCCCAATCTCTCTCTCTCTCTCTCTCCCTCTCTCTCCCTCTCTCTCTCTCTCTCTCTCTGTCTCTCCCGCTTGCTCATTCCCCGCCGCCGCCTCCTCCTCCTCACCTGTATGGACTGAATGTCGTTCCGACTTCCATCTCTTCGTTCTTTGCCTCCACAGCTACGTCAACACCATCCGTATCACGGACGCCCTGAACCGGACGCGAGCGGCCTTCTCGGACGGCGTGACGGTGCTGATCACCTTGCCGGACGTGGGCGTGGTCAGGGACGGCGCCGGACAGCTGATGTGGACTTCCAGCAGGACACCCTCAGCCTGGCTGCCCACTGGGACGTCTTCGGTGACCCCCGCTCCACGCTGCCCTCCGACCACATCATCAGGTGAGGGGAGGGGGGGGGGGGGGGGAGGGAGAGGGGTGGTGGTGGTGGTGGCCCGAGACAAATGTTTTTTTGTTTGTTTTTTTTTTTCGTTGTCCAAACTGTTTTACTGTGTCTGGGTGATATGCCCTGGCTTGAAAGAGGTCGATGGAGGTTGTGTTTTTTTTTTTTTTTCCTCCTTTTTTTTTTTCGAGATTCGATGTTCGTTAGGTACGGCTTACATTGAATGGAGGTTGTATTGCGCGAATGCATTTCGTTTCATGCCGTTTATCGCCCCCCACCGACAGCAGGGAATGGTATCAGGGCTGGACTGCCTGGTAACAAGGATGAGAAAGAGAATGATGATGATGATGATGATGATGATGAAAGTAATGATGATAATACAAACAACACAACAACAACAACAAAACGTGATAATGGTGATGAAAATGATAAAATAACAATAAAAATAGGTTTAATTCGATTATTATTCTTATTATTACTATCATTATTATTATTATTATATAGATAATAAAGAGAATTATATTACTGATCTTAATAGTAACAATAACAACATCAATGATACTAACAACAATAACGACAACGATAATAATAATAATGATAACAATAGTAATATCATAATGATAATAATGATAAAATTATAATAGAAGAAGAACTTTCATGCACCTCACAAATCCATTTCATCCTTCGTGTAAGGTAAGGGCAGGCCATCTTTTGCGGATTGGATAGATTATAATAAACGGGAGAAAAATAAAACAGCAGAAACGTGAAAAGTTGTCTCAGTCCTTCCCAGTCCGTGTCTTCTCCCCCTTAATCCCTCCCCCTTCTCATCCCCCCCTCCCCCCCCCCCCCCCCCCCCCCCACACACACACTTCTTCTACCGCTCAATCCAGCCTCCTATTCTATACGCAACGCTTATTGAACATGTTAGTTGAATTGATATTATAATGTACGTAAGCTGATCATTGTTAGCAGCAGTTGCGTTTGTTCAACCCTCTTGTTTTCCTTAATACTCTCCTTCTACGTGGGTGTTAGATTATGATGTGAGCAGTATGATTCAGCATATACTGATATAGGCCATTCTTTCTCCCTCCCTCCCCCCCCCCTCCTCTCTCTCTCTCTGTCTGTCTGTCTCTGTCTGTCTCTCCTCTCTCTCTCTCTCTCTCTCTCTCTCTTGTTAATGAACTGTACTTCTTATTTCAAAAGAGAGTTCAGCTGTTGCATGGGGAGCACGCCACTGATGTTGCTGAAGAGGAGAAGAGAGTCCAAAGCATTCTTAGACGAGCAGTTGAAGTCAGAGGCATTTATGGGTAGGATTTTTGTTGTTATCACATTAGGTAAATACTAATCACGGGCTGAAGTTGCTACGGATTCCGACGGAAAGATGGGCACTAACACGACAAGACGTCACCCGCTTAATGGTTGCCTTTTCGAGAGTGTTTTTTTTTTCAAACGTCCTGGCCAACTCTGCAGGTGCATGTGTCTCTCGGGG
The DNA here is from genome assembly GCA_016801955.1 of Conus betulinus. Classification (NCBI taxonomy): domain Eukaryota; kingdom Metazoa; phylum Mollusca; class Gastropoda; order Neogastropoda; family Conidae; genus Conus; species Conus betulinus. The sequence goes on along the minus strand of JADBJO010007613.1, from coordinate 52,312 downwards.
CCAGGCTGACGTCAGGGTATAGCATGAAAGTAAGCGTAGAGCAAACGAGCTCAGCAGTGTCGTGTAGAGTCTAAGCGGAGTACAAGCTTCATGTCTTTGTCATCATCTTTAGGCTCGATGATAATTCAAATAAAAGTCTCGGATTTAGTCATCGTTCGTACCCCGCTGTCACAGCAGCTACACGTTTGATGACCTGTCCGAGTACATGTCCAGAGTGATTTCGAGACTGATTCGCCATGGTAAGGGGAAATGTTATTGGAGGCATCTAGTAACGCCCTCCGTGGTAGAACGCTCACTTCTGCAAGCTTCACAACAAGTCAGACATTGCCACCAGTAGGAGCCACGGCCACAGATGTGTGTAGGATCAAACCAGGCGCTACTGAAACCCACCCAAGTGACTCGAGGCAGTGTAGTGTCTCCTGCAGCGGTCTCCTCAACACGATGTTGATGTTCTTCTTTCCTCATGACAACATGATGTTGATGTTGTTCTTTCCTCATGACAACATGATGTTGATGTTCTTCTTTCCTCATGACAACATGATGTTGATGTTCTTCTTTCCTCATGACAACATGATGTTGATGTTCTTCTTTCCTCATGACAACATGATGTTGATGTTCTTCTTTCCTCCTCATGACAACATGATGTTGATGTTCTTCAAAGTGTAATGTGGTGCAGAGGCTGCGACAGCACGGGACATGGATGTGGTTATGGAATGAGGAGCGGTGCCAAGGGGAGGGGGGGGCAATGAAAATGAGACAGGTAAAAATCTTTTTGCCAGGATTTCAGCTTAATTTATGAAACAGGTAAAAATTTTTGTCAGGATTTCAGTTTTTATATACATCAGTTAAAAATCATCAGTTTTAGTTTAGGGAAGGTTATGGCGAGAGAAGGAAAAAGGGTTTGAATTGTCATTCCATATTGTCATGCGGGAGACACGGTGAAACTGGAACAAAGTTCACTGCTCCTATTGCCATAAAGCATCTGACACGCTGACCTTTTCACATTTGATCAAAAACAAATTGGGGTTGAGGGGGTGAGACGATTTGTGGATAAGCAGAAGGCTGATGAGACCGATGCGTGCAAGGAATGTGCGGTGACAGATTGGACAAGGAATGTGGTAGACCTCTTTATTGCTAGCTCGGACTTTCTCTGCTGTCCTCCTTTCTTCACATAAATTGGCGCCTTTGTAGATAGCGTGGCGCTGTCTAGCTCGGACATAGCACTTCGTTCCCATGTGTCAAAGTTGATGTTAAACGTTGTCATGGATATTTTGAGAGTATCTCTGAAGCGTTTCTTCTGGCCTCCATGGAAACGCACTCCTTATTGTGTGGTTCGCCGTAGAAAAGTCTCTTGGGCAGCCAGTGGTCTGGCATGTGAGCCACATCGCCTGCCCATTGAAGCCGAGTCGGCGTCAGGATGGTGTGGATGGTAGGCAGGCCTGGTTAGCCAAGCGCCTCTGTGTCTGGGACTTTGTGCGTCCATTTGATGTACAGCAGTATTCTGGGGCAGCTTGCGTGGAAGTGATGCAGCTTCACTGGAGTAAGTCCACCAAAGCAGCAAAATGAAATCCTCAGAGGGATGATTGTGTAAGTGACTGTGTTCAGGTACGAAGCGGCCGTGGGCACCGACAGAAGACTGTCCTCAACTCGCTCTGACATCCACGGCTTCGAGGACGTCGGCCTGTCCACCAACGTCACGTTCCACGGCCTGAACCTCACGGCCAAGACGCAGACCTATTACGTCACCGTCAGGGCCTACAGCGCCGCGGGCAGCTACGTGGAGAGCTCTTCGGACGGCGTCAAGGTGGGCTTCAGTGCCGACGTCACCAGGGGGCGGGTCCAGGCCTCGGGGTACCAGAGCAGCACCAGCAGTGTCCGGTTTGCCTGGGCCGGCTTTGACTCGGACATGGTAATCACCCATTACTATGCTGGCGTTAGCTCCCTTCCTCCGCCCTGGGACAACGGTACCTACGACTGCTTTCAGTTTCTGCGTGAACACTCGTCTGTCTTTGACGTCCGTCCTCCGCAGGTCTTGGATGAAGAATCCATGGCTGTGCTGGAGGGATTGACCTTGAAGCATGGTGCCTCGTATTACGTCACAGTGGTCGCCGCGGACAAGATGGGACACTGCTCGGCAGCCGCCAGCGGACCGGTAGTGGTGGACACCACGGCACCAGAACGAGGCGATGTGAAAGTTCAAGGTCACGATGCTGGTACCGTCCTGTTTATCCATTCCCCCAACACTCTCACCGTCCTTCTGGGAGAGTTTCCAGACCCAGAAAGCGGCGTGGACGAGGTGTCCGTGACCCTGATCTCCAGCGAGTCCTGCGACCCTGACGTCAACCCTGGCGGAGTGGACACCGTGAGGACGGTGGAGGCCAGGAACCAGTCTGACGTCACCATGAGGGGTCTGGAGCTGCAGGAGAACCTGCTGTACTTGGTGCGCGTGTCGGTGACCAACAAGGCGGGGCTGACCACGAGGGCGGTCAGCGTGCCCCTTCTGCTGGACACCAGGCCTCCCGTGGCCGGCGTGGTCAAGCTGGGGGAGGACTGGACAGGGGCTTACCGCACCTTCCAGCGGCAGACAGACACCGTGGCGGCATTGGTGGCTCTGCAGTCTTCACGCTCAGTACAGGTGATGGCACTTATGTTAAGAATGGATCTACTGGTGTGTGTGTGTGTGTGTGTGTGTGTGTGTGTGTGTGTGTGTTTCCTGCGTGGCGTTCAGAGTTGTTTCTGTTTTGAAACAAAGACCTAATGCATAGATTATGTGGCGAAGTAAACAGTGCAAGGATATAGCCATGATCAACAAGACTTTAACAGAAAATATTTGTTTGAAGTAGTACGACTGGCAAATCTACAGTGGTAATATATATATATATATATATATATATATATATATATATATATATATATATATATATATATATATATATATATTCAGTTGTAAGCAAGGCTTGCTCTTATGCCTTAGATTGAAGAAATAGGAGGAGATAAGCATTCAAATCTACAGTGGTAGATAATTCTGCCAAACTAACAGTATGTGCTTGAGTGAGTGAATAGGGAATGATAATCCTCAGTGATCGCGGAGAAACAATCAGGTTTCGAAATACCGGTATCTGACCAGGAGTTATATGTTAGTGAGTTTCCTCCCCATTGGAGATTGTCTCCCCCTTGGAGACTAAAGCTTGCTGAAGGCTCACTTTGAGAAGCATTTAATATTCCCCGTTCACCCACTCAGTCACATACTGTTAGTCAGGCAGAATCTACCTATAATCTACCTATAATTCATCTCTTTACAGCTTTCCCGTGAGCGTCTTCTTTCCAGAAGCCATTTTAAAAATCCCCATTTATATTGTTGCATCGGTTATTTATTTCTTTATATTGTTGCGATTCCTTACTTCACTTTTTTTTTGTACCTTTGTCAAAATCTCCCCAGACCAATAATTGGCAAAGTCCTAGTTTGGAAGCACCTGTTTGTGCGCATGCCATCCATCGACGGATAGAACATGTCTGCGAAGTGCTGATAATGAAATGGACACTTAAGTTAAGGAGTGGGGTAAGGGGCATCACAACGACGACGTTGCCAACTGTCTGTGTCTGTAGGCCTCCCATTATCATAAGTAATTGACCGACTAAGTTTCTTTGTGTCCGGGACATTTTTTTTGTCTGCAACCAGACGTCTCCCAACAAAGACATCATTTCATATAAAGATCCCTTTTTTTTAAAAAAAGAAATCCTTAGTGAGAGCTGCCACCACAGTATCATATCACGTTGGTTTTTTAATTCAATAGTCCAACCGTCCGAAAAGATCAGGCGAGCTCATGATGGTTATGCGATGGTTTGATTTGTTTTCGTAGGGTTTCCGGGATGAGTATGAATTCGATTTCATCACCCCAAAAGTGTGGTAAACAAGAAAAAAAAAAAAAAAATGCATGCACTTTCAATCACCGTTCGAACTAGACCTGACCATGTACATTCTTTTCTGTGATTGCTCGCGTTCGCAGGCATAATGCGTATTTTACTTCTCTGGTCATCATGTGGTAAACCAATGGGATCAGGGAATATTTTGACAGAGGGAAATACAGAGAAAGAACGTGGCGTTTATCAAAAATGTTTCTTGACACGAATGTGTGTTTTCCTAGGATTGTGTAAGCCTGGAGGACCTGCTGCTGACGGAGAACGTGAGAAAGGACTGGACTGCAACGGACGGACAGTTCTCACCGGACTGTGTCGGCTTTGACCAGTCTGGTCTGCACGTCATAGTGCAGTATAGTCCCCATCTGACAGGTTGGTTCATGGTGATTGTGATGATGATGATGATGATGATGACGTCATAGTGCAGCATAGTCCCCATCTGACAGGTTGGTTCATGGTGAATGTGATGATGATGATGATGATGACGTCATAGTGCAGTATAGTCCCCATCTTACAGGTTGGTTCATGGAGATTGTGATGATGATGATGATGACGTCATAGTGCAGTATAGTCCCCATCTGACAGGTTGGTTCATGGTGATTGTGATGATGATGATGATGATGATGACGTCATAGTGCAGTATAGTCCCCATCTGACAGGTTGGTTCATGGTGATTGTGATGATGATGATGATGACGTCATAGTGCAGTATAGTCCCCATCTTACAGGTTGGTTCATGGTGGTGAATGTGATGATGATGACGTCATAGTGCAGTAGAGTCCCCACCTGACAGGCTGATTCATGGAGATTGTGATAATGATGATGATGATGACGTCATAGTGCAGTATAGTCCCCACCTGACAGGTTGGTTCATGGGGATTGTGATGATGATGATGATGACGTCATAGTGCAGTATAGTCCCCACCTGACAGGTTGGTTCATGGGTTTTGTGATGATGATGATGATGGCGTCATAGTGCAGTATAGTCCCCACCTGGCAGGTTGGTTCATGGGGATTTTGATGATGATGATGACGTCATAGTGCAGTATAGTCCCCACCTGACAGGTTGGTTCGTGGGGATTGTGATGATGATGATGATAACGTCATAATGCTGCATAGTCCCCATTTTACTGGTTGAATCATGGGGATTGTGATGATGGTGATGACGTCATAGTGCAGCATAGTCCCCATATTACAGGTTGGTTCATGGTGATTGTAATGATGATGATGATGACGTCATAGTGCAGCATAGTCCCCATATTACAGGTTGGTTCATGGTGATTGTAATGATGATGATGATGACGTCATAGTGCAGCATAGTCCCAAATTACAGGTTGGTTCATGGTGATTGTGATGATGATGATGATGACGTCATAGTGCGGCATAGTCCCCATCTTACAGGTTGGTCATGGTGATTGTGATGATGATGATATCGTCAATAGTGCAGTAGAGTCCCCACCTGACAGGTTGGCTCGTGGGGATTGTGATGATGATGATGATGACGTCATAGTGCAGCATAGTCCCCATTTGACAGGTTGATTCATGGCGATTGTGATGATGATGATGATGACGTCAGAGTGCGGCATAGTCCCCATCTTACAGGTTGGCTCATGGTGATTGTGATGATGATGATGATGACATCATAGTGCAGCATAGTCCCCATCTGACAGGTTGGTTCATGGTGATTGTGGTGATGATGATGATGATGACGTCATAGTGCAGCATAGTCCCCCATCTGACAGGTTGGTTCATGGTGATTGTGATGATGATGATGACGTCATAGTACGGCATAGTCCCTATCTGACAGGTTGGTTCATGGCGATTGTGATGATGCTGATGACATCATCATAGTGCGGGTATAGTCCCCTATCTGACAGGTTGGTTCATGGCGATTGTGATTATTATGATGACGTCACAGTGCAGCATAGTCCCCATCTGACATGTTGGTTTATGGGGGATTGTGTGATGATGACGTCATGGTGCAACATAGTCCCCATCTGACAGGTTGGTTCATGGGGATTGTGATGATGATGATGACGTCATAGTGCAGCATAGTCCCCATCTTACAGGCTGGGACATGTTAATTGTGATGATGCTGATCACGACAATGGAAATTTCAGCAATTTATCTCATCAGACTTTTAAACACACGCAAAGTAAACGAGCCCCTTGCCCCTCCTTACCCCCGCCCCCCACCCCCCACCCCCACCCCTCCCTTCCCCCTAAATATTAACCACGAAAAAGGAAATAAGTGTGCACATAGAGAAAGAAAGTATTTCTTGTTACGAAGAAAGAATCATTGATCGCTCAAAGATATACAAAGTAATAGAATCTCTCTCTCTCTCTCTCTCTCTCTCTCTCTCTCTGAAGCATACACACACACAATACACACTCATACATGCACACGCACACTCACACACTCGTGCACACACACACACACACACACACACACACACACACACACACAGGCACGCTTGCACGCACCCACGCACGCACGCACTCATACACGCATAGAACGTTACCAAAATGTCTGTCCTATTTCCTCTTCCCTTGCGCCATTTCTTGGAGGATGGTGTCGGAGAATCCTTTTTGATCTTGTCCTGTCAGCTTTTTTTTTTTTCTCACAGTGGGCAAAAGTTGTACACAGTGGGCAAAAGTTGTAGCTTAATGGGCTATTTACAGATGTGAAAACTTGTGAGAAATCTGATTATTTCTATTAGCTTAAACAGACCATCATTTCTTCTGTTTCCATGGTTCAAGCGAAGACAATCTTATTCCTTTTCAGGGTTGGACAAGGGCGCGGCCCAGTTCGGCCCCACAGCCTGGCGGGAAGGGGACTACCAGTTCCGTGTGACCCCCGCCGTGCAGTCTGGAATCCTCAGTGGCTCTCTCCCTGGCCTCCCCCACCCTGCGACCTCCTTTCCTTCTGCAGAACGGTCTGCTGCCTGGCAACCAGTCCTCTCTCCCGTGTGACTCTTCGGACAAAGTCTGTCTGGAGGACAAGAACCAGACGATTTCATCAGGTCAGTTGTTATCGCGTGTGTTCTGATCTGTTCTTGTTTATGTGCATTTTCACTTCTCTTACAAGACGATTTCATCCGGTCAGTTGTTATGACGTCTGTTCGGATCTCTTCTGTTTATGTGCATTTTCACTCCTCTTACAAGACGATTTCATCCGGTCAGTTGTTATGACGTCTGTTCGGATCTCTTCTGTTTATGTGCATTTTCACTCCTCTTACAAGACGATTTCATCAGGTTAGTTCTTTTCTCCAGCAGGACGATTTCATCAGGCTAGTTCTTTTTCTCCAGCAAGACGATTTCATCAGGTTAGTTCTTTTCTCTAGCAGGACGATTTCATCAGGTTAGTTCTTTTTCTCTAGCAGGACGATTTCATCAGGTTAGTTCTTTTCTCTAGCAGGACGATTTCATCAGGTTAGTTCTTTTTCTCTAGCAGGACGATTTCATCAGGTTAGTTCTTTTCTCCAGCAGGACGATTTCATCAGGTTAGTTCTTTTCTCTAGCAGGACGATTTCATCAGGTCAGTTCTTTTCTCCAGCAGGACGATTTCATCAGGTTAGTTCTTTTCTCTAGCAGGACGATTTCATCAGGTCAGTTCTTTTCTCCAGCAGGGCGATTTCATCAGGTCAGTTGTTATCTCGTTTGTTCTGATCTGTTCCTGTTTATGTGTGTTTTTTTACTCTTTTAAGAAGATGCTCTCACCAGGTCAGTTCTCTCATTAAGTCTGTTTTTACCTGTTTCTTGTTTATATGCATTGGCAGTCTTTTAACATTAGAAATGACGAGTGTGAACCAGGACAGTGGTTCAGTCTGTTTGCATGTAACTCTGTCCCATTTCTATTCAATCTACAAATCAATGTTGTTGTTGTTTTTTTTTTCTGTTCTTCACCTTCCATCGGCAAAATAATTTGCAGACATCAGCAGGCAGTGAGAATTCGATATTATTTTCATCTGGAGAGGACGTGACTACTGTATTTGTTTCACTACGTTATGACTGTGCATTTTAGATAGCTAGTGTTTTCCTTTTGACGTTCCTGATGGTGTTTTGCACAGGAGTATCGGACAACCATCAACCTTAGCGCCATTGAGAACAAAGATTCGCATGAGTTTTATACATCCTGGTCCTGACTTTGAGAGGATACGCCCTCGAGGGGAATGTTCATATCTGTACAGATTATCTTCACAGCTGGAAATCTTTGTGGGGGGATTAAAGCCGAGAAGAATGATGACCGTTAAAATATATTGTTCTTCATCTGCCAGCACATGGATACACCTTTGTGAAAGAATTCGGCTCATTTTTCCGCATGGATTGGGGGTGCCGCTAAACGTCTTTTTTTGTTTTTTTTTCTTGTTTTTTTTTGTTTTCAGGATCTCTTGGCGCGGACACCGATTACGGGATTGGGTTAACCTTCCTTCACGTGGAGAATCGCACCAAGCTTCTGTTCTGGACCCAGGACGTCCTGCAGTTGAAACAGTCCTGGGTGTCCCTGGATGAGGACACGGCCACCTCCCCCACAGACTACACCCTCAGACTGACAAAGCGAGGGGAGGGCGGCAGTCCGCTGTGGGAGGTGAGTGTTCTGGTCAGTGGGGACGAGGTGGAAACCGTCAGCGGTCTTCTCCTCCCCGAGGACTTCGTGCTGACGGTGTACGGGGGAACGTGGGTGGGTACGTCCCCAGCATTGTGGACCCGCTCCAGCCGTTCCGGGTGGCCACCCTGGTGGAGAACCTGTCCCTGCCCGTGGTCCAACGCCCTCTCTGCTCCTACGGGTCCGCCTTCATGGACGCCACCAGCGACGTGAAAGAGAGGTGTGGGTGGGCATCAGCGACATCTACAACGCCACGTCCAACGTGGCTCCCTACACACTGATGAGGTCGTTCTGCCTTCCCTGCCTCCACCAGTGTCCGGGCATCTGCTCCACGTGCCCGGGAGACCACCTGCCAGACCAGTTCACTGTGGTGCCGCCGCTGACTCTGAAAGGCCTCGTCCTTCAGGCTGGGAATGAGGTCTTTTGCAATTCTTCTCTAAGGTCTAGTCCACCAGACGCGGGCAACACCACGGGCAACATCACGGGAAACAGCACAGACCTGGACCACGCCAAGAAGGAGTTCAGTCGGTACCAGCTGCCCACCTACTATCTGGATGTCCGCGTTGTGGACCACAGTGGTCTGGAGACCGGTGTCAAGTCTGCGGGTTTTGTCGTGGACACCTCTCCTCCTGTGTTCACCTCAGTCATCTGTTTCAATCCTGAATACTCCCTGGACGTAGAGATCACACAGCTGGGCAACAACCACACGGTCGGGGTGACGTGGGAAGTCTCCGAGGACATCTCCGACGTCGTAGAGATCCGGGTTTATCTCGGCACAGCCCCGGGACTAGACGATGTTGTCGGTGAACTGATCGTGGACAAAGACCAGCACCACCACGTGTTTGACAATCTGGAGGCTCCCCTGGAAGAGGACAAGGAGTACTACATCACTGTGGAAGCAGAGAACGAAGCAGGACTGCGGAGCAAGGCGTGGAGCAACTTCACCGTGCGCACGTCAGCCCCTGACGTGTCCAGTGCCAGCGTCAGCGTCGGCAACGACACGGTGGTGCAGGTGGGCGAGGTGCCGGTGAGCTTTCTGGAGTCCTTGGACCACCTGGAGCTGCACCTCGACAATGACCCCTCACAGCGTGGATTCACGGATGTGGAATATTATGGCAAGTTTCCTCAATTAACAGCAATTTGCGGACTTAAGGGACGGGATAGGCGAGACAGACGGAAAGGTCTTGTATAACTGAAGGACTAAAACTGACCTGTGGAAAACTTAAAGAGTTACTAGACCAGTTACAACGTTTTCCCGAGATTTCCTGCAAACAGGTTGACGGCATCTTAAACCAGTATGATTAAACAGCAAAAAATGCAGAAAGTATACAGCAGTAAAGATTCCGAAGAAACAGTGAGACAGGGATATCGTGGACACAGACAACAGTTAAATAAGGAGACCGAAAATAGACTGCATCTTTACTGAAAACAAATCAAACTACAAATAAGCACACACAAAAAAGGAAGTGCCAGGTAAGGTGTACTTAACGCACAATACAAAATAGACACATTTTCGACACTTATGGCCTTTCCGCAAGTTGTTAGTAACAGATGTGTGAAATTCTACAGAATTATGATCTGCAGATCCTAAAAGGCAGCATCAGGATACGATTAACGCAGTGATGTCGTGACCACAGGAGGAGTGTGTGAGACAATACCAGTCATACACAGGAATAACAGAAGGTCATGCAGAAAGTCTAGTAAGACACAAACTTAGAGATGCCACCAGTTCATTGCTATAGACCTAGCCACGAGGGTACGGGAGAGACGAAGGAGAGGGTGGGAGAAGAGGGGAGGGGCGGTGGAAGAAACAAGGGGTTGAGGAAGATGTTTCCAGCCACTCGCATACCACACATGATTTTTCCATACATGGACAATTTTAGTTCTTGCAAGGAAATCTTAAGTGAGGCAGGAAACGGCAAACGGTAACTAACAAACAAGTAAGGTAACCCATGCGTCCATGTAGTATTGGCCTGCAATTATTCTTTCATAATGGAAGCAAGAGTGACCCAACTTGTTTGTCATTAATTTTCCTTCTCGTTTTCCCTGCGTTGTAGTAGGTCAGGGACAGTTCTCTTCCCGTTGCCGGCTTCTTTTTGCTCACATGAAGAACGCAGTTCTTTTCTGTGCTTCTTTTGCTTTTGTTTTCACGGGTGTTTTAAGGACATGTCCACAGTGGTCGGCTCTGCTGACAAACAGAACACTAACCCCCATTCCAGATCTAGCCCTGGGCACCGCAGAAGGCAGAGACGACCTGTTCCCCAGGACAGTGGCTGGGCTGACTGGGACCCGGAAGTTCGCCATCGTGCACGGCTACGTTCAGCGGGATGACTCGCCCGTCCCGATCAGCGTCGGGGACTACACCAAGAAGAGCTGGTCGACCAGCGACCTGCCGGACCCGTCGGCCAACCTGCTGAACGTGGAGCCCGGCAGGTGTCTGAGGGTCAGCGTGTACGGCGTCAGCAAGGCTCACGTGGCCAGCCGGGTGGACAGGCTGGTGTGTGTGAAACGTGAGCACGGCAGGGGTTTTTGATTGTCTGTCTGTCTGTCTGTCTGTCATCCCTCGGTCTGTCTGTCTGTCTGTCTGTCTTTCTCTGTCTGTCTTGTCTTCTTCCTCTGTCTGCCGTCTGTGTGTGAAACGTGAGGATGGCCAGGGTTTCGGTTTATCTGTCTGTCTCCCACTGTCTGTCTGTCTCCCTCTGTCTGTCTGTCTTCTCTTCTATCAGTCTTCCTTCCTCTGTCTGTCTTATCTTCCTCTGTCTGCTTTCTGTGTATGAAACGTGTGGATGTCAGTCCCCCCCCCCCCCCACCGTCTTCCTCCGTCTGTCTTCCTTTGTAGGTAGCTCTTTGTGAGAATATAGTGTAGACTGGAAATCGCTTAGATTTTGGTCTGTAACCAAGGATAGGAGCTGCAAAAGTACTATTGATAACATTAATGAAAATAGTGATGATAACATTAATGATAATCATAATCATAATAAAAATATTGATAATAACAAAAATTAACAACATACAACAACAGTACAACAACAATAATGATACTTACAACAACAGTACAACAACAATAATGATACTTACGATGACAAGAATAATAGTAATAGTAAGAAAAAGAGGAATAATTTCTAGTTATAGTGTACGTTTTCCCGTTACAAGCTTGGGGGAAAAAAATAGAGTGCCGCCGAATGAAAGAAACAAAACAAATTACACGACAAACACGACGCGTTTCGATCTTTTTGCTTTTCTTCAGGCAAGATAAACATCATTCAAGACCATGAAAACGAAGAACGAACAATTGCATATCTCCTCAAACTGGGCGAAAAAAAATGCATTTTTTTTTCTTAAAGTTTGTTTCAGTTTCAGCCTGTAATCTTCCTCCCTATGTAACCCACATCTTCCTGCCTCTGGTATTCCAGACAGTGGAAATGTATTGTTCTCCAGGCACGAGAGGAGTTAGTTTCAAAAGTGAGGTGAAAACTGTGAAACAAAAGTTTTAAAATGAGTTTGAAGTCAATCCGCGAGATAAGAGGGACCAACCAATTACAAGACAAAAGTGCATCGCGTTTTGACCTCTCGGGTCTTTCTCTGCCAGCAAAATCACAACCATTCAGAACAATTAAAGACGAAGATAAGTGTGATCGCTCGTTCTTCGTTGGCATTGTCCTGAATGTTGTTTGTCTTCGTTTGAAAGCGAGGGGACTGCAGTCGGAAATTAAAATAGATTTCTAAACAGACTTGTTCAGCATTCCGCAAGACAATGGGACAAAGACATTACAAGGCAAAACACGACGCG
>JADBJO010007613.1:30000-35000 GCA_016801955.1 Conus betulinus | reverse complement strand
CCTCTTCTCTCTCCCATTTTGCTGTGTTCTTTTATATATCTTCTGCAATTCTCTTACTCTTCTCGTGTGTTGGTTGTACGTACAGTCATGATGAAACGTGCTATTATTTCTCTTCCCTTTGCATATTCCAACACTGTCGTTTCCTTCATCAGTAGGAAGAGCTGACGGCGTGAATTAATCAGCATGTCAGTCAGTGGAGTGAATATTAAAATGACCTCATCAGATTATTGGAAGTTCTTGAAATCAGAGATGGGCGTCTGAAGAATCCTCCAGAAACATCGATCATATCAATACCATCAGTCCCTCGGATGATCGATGATGCTGCGAAATCTCTGACTTTTGTTTTCAGATGTGCAAAGGGAAGTACATAAAAACGTCTAAATAAGTATTTCAAAATATTCTGTTGTTGGCAGCTACCTTTGTTATGTTCATGGCTTTTCAATAAAACTGTAAAAGCAAAGCAGTGTAGATGCGTAGTACCAGAAACACGAATGAGAGAGAACGAAGTAGCAGAGTTCAAAGACTTTTTTTTAAAACGGAAGAACAACATTCTGGATCGGCGTACCTTACAAGTGACAAAATAAAGAGAGTGTAATTGACCTAAAACTTAAAACTAAAACAGCAGAACCAAAGTATTTTCCACAGAAAATGTACAAATTTGCAATGATTTATGTGACTGATGCACTGTCTATATCAATAGTACGCAGTATGATGGCCTAACAGCAAACCACAACAGCACGGACGTGGTAGTAGAGCGGAGAGATTTCTCACCGCAAACAACATGGTAATCACCACGTAAAAAGTAACGAATAACGTAGACGCACACTACCAAGTACACAAAAACTTGTAGATCATGCATGGAGGAGCAGTCGCTGGCTACTGTCTCCCAGAGACCACCTGACCGTGAAGACACTGCAGTGACCAGCAAAGATCGTCCTGGTCCATCCACTCAGCAGTGCTTTCTGCACTCCACTGTCTTTCCCCTGCCTTGCCTCTTCTTCACCTGCGTCTGTTCCTCGGAGGTCTTGTTTTGAGCTGCTCGTTGGATCGTCTGTTCTTCGCAGGTCTTGTTTTGAGCTGCTCGTTGGATCGTCTGTTCCTCGGAGGTCTTGTTTTGAGCTGCTCGTTGGATCGTCTGTTCCTCGGAGGTCTTGTTTTGAGCTGCTCGTTGGATCGTCTGTTCCTCGGAGGTCTTGTTTTGAGCTGCTCGTTGGATCGTCTGTTCCTCGGAGGTCTTGTTTTGAGCTGCTCGTTGGATCGTCTGTTCTTCGCAGGTCTTGTTTTGAGCTGCTCGTTGGATCGTCTGTTCTTCGGAGGTCTTGTTTTGAGCTGCTCGATGGATCGTCTGTTCTTCGCAGGTCTTGTTTTGAGCTGCTCGTTGGATCGTCTGTTCCTCGCAGGTCTTGTTTTGAGCTGCTCGTTGGATCGTCTGTTCTTCGGAGGTCTTGTTTTGAGCTGCTCGTTTCATCTTAGTCACATGTCTCCAACACTTTAGTTTTCTTTTTTTTTTCACTGTGATGAAGAGTTCTTCAGAGTGGCTTACACTCTACCCGACGGGGAAACAACAGTAATGTGTGAACGACAATGCAAACCGACCATCCGTCGGGAGGAGGGGTAGACATGAGGTGGGAAAAGAGGCGGCGAGAAGGTGGAGGAGGGATGGGGGGGGGGGAGCGAGGGATCATAGGAGGGGGAAGGGGGAAGGGGCCCGACGGGGGTGAGGAACATTAAGTGGTGTGAGACGTGGGACGAATGTCGTCATTTTCTGTTTTAAACCTCTGCTCCAAACCCGCATCTGGGACCACACAACACGTAACATATACATATATATATATATATATGCATGTATGTATGTATATGTATGTATATATATATATATATATAATGCGCCCACCGAACAACGTGGACAAACGAATCACACGACAAAACACGACGCGTTTCGACCTCTTAAATCTTCTTCAAGTAAAAGAAAGAACACCCAGGACAACGAGAATAAAGAACAAGCACTTATCTTTAACGACTTTGGAGCAGATTAGGCATAGAATGAAAGAGGTGTTTTGTCTTGTGATTGATTTTGTTTGTCCACGTCGTTCGGTGGAGTCGGTGTAATCACTTTTTAATGACTTGTTTAGATCTCTGCCTGCAGTCGGCTTCACTTGGCACATAGCATTGCGTTCGGTTGCTACAGCTTTGCTTCGAGCTGTTCTCCGACGCTTCCCTACTAGCAGCCCGTCGACGACGAAGAAAACGCAACACCGTCCCTGACGGTTCCAGCCCGCCCGTTGTGGCCGCGGGTCCCCGGATGTTGACTGCCGCAGTCATCAACTCCTCCGTCTCCAACCACCCCCCGTTCCCACACTACGTGTCCTTCACCCTGCGAGAGGATGACGGAATCCACAACTTCACCTTGACCTACACTGACCCGGAAGGTGACGACGTGACCTTCCGGTTGTTGAGGCGACCGGCTCACGGCGTGGCGTACGTGACGTCCAAAAGGGAGGTAACTTATCTACCGGATGCGGACTACGCGGGGGGAAAGACGATATATTTGGAGGGTGAGTTTGCCCTGTTAAAAGTACGACTCTCTGTACTTTTCGTTCTTGTGGGGTTTGTTTACTGTGTGTTTTTTTTTTTTCTTTTGGTTCACGGTTTTCATTTTCCCCAGAGCGATTTTAATAGTAACTGACGTTGTGTACAATGTTGAGAATACTACTGTGTCAACGGGAGGTGTACAGGTTCTGGCATATCTGCTGAAGTCTACCGTGACGATGAATGGTCAACATCAGTAGAGCATGTGTATGCGTGTTGCAGCAGAACATAGAAAAGAAGAAAATTCAGTACAAGGTGAATTGTAAAAAAGTAGTAGCGCATTGCATCAAACACACACACACACACACACACACGCACGCACGCACGCACGCACGCGCGCGCACACACACACAGACACACACACACACACACACACACACACACACACACACACACACACACACACACACACGCACGCACGCACACACACACACACACACACACACACACACACACACACACACACACACACACACACACACACATACACAAACACACGCAAATCCAAAGCGTGTCATCATAAAACAAGAGCTTTATAGCCAACCCACACTTCTAATTCAACATATTCCAAATAATGTATTCCTCATCTTCACCATACTACACTTACTATTTCAGAGGTACTGGTGGAGAGCGTTGGTCTGGTGGCCAAAGGATAGTACCCGTGCTTCAACAGTCCTGGGTTTGATCCTAGCAACATTCAACAAATGTATCAACATTCACATCCATCTCTCTGTTTAGAAAGATAGAGGTTAATGTATCCACATTCACATTCATCCTGTCTGTGAGAATGATACAGAAGTTTATGTATCAACATTCACATCCATCCTCTCTGTCAGAATGATACGGCAGTTAATGTATCGACATTCACATCCATCCTCTCTCTTTCTAGTGACAGGAGGAGCAAACTTTCCGGTATTTGTCATCGAAAGAAATTTCAGTTTCTCTCAGGACCATTAGAAATTCTCGAGAATGGCTCCTGACAAGTTCACCTCAGGTTTATGCACTGAAAAATACTTATACCCCAAGTGAGAGACCAAATTAAAATTATGTTCAAACATGAAGCGATGTATGAACAGCAAATCAGCAGACGCCAGGTAAGTGCAATTCAACACGCCAGCTTTACTTGTGCCTACGAGATTAAGATTTACTAAACAGTATAACTTCAATGGAACCAGGCTGTCTTTGCTGAGGCTGGCTTGGCCTCGATTCATTTGATCACAAAGGGGAGGTGATATCTTGATGGTTTTTGAGTTGGGAGTCCGGTGGGCTCCCTCAGACTCAGCTCTTTGGTAGGGAAGGTTCAATGTCCCCTGCTGTTTCTGGATAGTAACACTGGTTTCTCACCTGTTGAGTCGTTGCTGCCATCCCGAAGGGGCCTGTTGATTGGAGTATGAGGCCCACGTCCAATACTCGGGTCTGGTGTGCAGTTGGGACCACACATACATGGATGGGTCTTGATGTGCTTTTGCCAGAGTGACAACTCTTCCTCACTCTCCTTTGCAAAATCGTGTCTCACTTTGTCCTCTTCTTCAACAACATGCCTATATTTACGAACAATAGTGGCAACCACAAGGCTCTGAAATATCAGGAGTTTTAAAAAATGACAGAGGGGTTGTATTTGTGCTAAGGTATGCTGATGAATCAAGCTGAAAGTAACTTGTGCTGGAAAAACAAATTTTCACTGATGCTGCCACAAGATCAGGAACTCTTCTACCCTCTGTTGCCTGAAGGCAGATTAAAATGAACACGTCTGCACATCCCTCCCCCACCCCCCCCCCCCCCTACCGTTTTATGAATATTTGGAAGACTTGTACGTACACGTTCTTCATCGAAAATATGCTGTTTTGTTGTTGAAAAGTACACCAATAACATACGAGGGTAAACAGGTCTGTAAAAGTCATATGATAAAAAAAACATAGGATACACCCAAGGGTGTCCATGGGACCCTAAGAAACACTGTGCTCAGCTACTGAACCAGCCCACTGGGGGCAGTCCTACACCACCTCCAAAGGTGTCCATGGGACCCTAAGAAACACTGTGCTCAGCTACTGAACCAGCCCACTGGGGGCAGTCCTACACTACCCTGGGGGGCTCGCGTTGTGTTGGCATAGAGCGCAAGCATGCATGGGGCATGCCACTGGGACCTCATGGCTGCAGATCCTACAATACCCTTGGGAGTTTGCGTTGTGTTGGCATAGAGTGCAAGCATGCCTGAGGCATGCCATTGGGACCTCATGGCTGTAGATCCTGCCGTACCCTTGGGAGCTCGCGCTGTGTTGGCATAGAGTGCAAGCATGCCTGAGGCATGCCATTGGGACCTCACGGCTGCAGATCCCACTGGCAAATGCCGCCGCCATCAAGCAGACTGCCACGCACGTCCAAGTGTCCCTCTCGTTGGTTTTTTTTCGTTA
>JADBJO010007613.1:0-20000 GCA_016801955.1 Conus betulinus | reverse complement strand
GACCAGATCAGTAGCTTCGCTTGCAGCACATCGCTCCTAGGAGTAAATGGATGCCTTGCTTCTCTTGAGGGATGGGAAAGCGTACAGCAGCGAGGCAACACGCAACTGGATACCAACGATACAACTAGGGCCCTGAGATAATGAATAAAGGTCTCGGAAACCTCAGCGTATAGGAACATCATTTTGTTGTTTTTTTTTGTTGTGGTTTTGTTTTCAATCTGCCTTTCATTGAAGGTTTCATCTACTAGTTTTTTTTTTTTTCTTCAGTCTTTCATTTACTGTGGTGGAAAGGAGCACAGACAGACAGATATTGGAGGTCTATGAAACTTGGGGATGTAGGAAGGAACACTTTTCTTTTGATTTTTTTTTACCTGCTGTTGTGAAAAGATTTTTTCTTCGTTGCAGTGGCATGAACTGACTCGCAATGGGTGTCTGTGTCTGTCTGTCTGTCTGTCTGTCTCTCTCTCTCTCTCTCTCTCTCTCTCTCTCTCTCTCTCTCTCTCTCTCTCTCTCTCTCTCTCTCTGAGAATAAAACATTTGAGTCTCGAGTCTCTCTCTCTCTCTCTCCTCTCTCTCTCTCTCTCTCTCTCTCTCTCTCTAAGAGAGAGAATAAAACATTGAGTCTTGAGTCTCTCTCTCTCTCTCTCTCTCTCTCTCTCTCTCCGCTCGCTCCTCTCTCTCTCCTCTCTCTCTCTCTCTCTCTCTCTCTCTCTCTCTCTCTGCTCCTTGTAGCCCTCCTACGCTCCGACTCCTTCCCGACAACCCCATTTTTTATTTGGTCTTCACTCTCGCGTGTCACAACGTTATAACGTGTAAGCTTGGATGAGTATCAACCGTATTGGAAAGTGAGAATGAAGGCGAAACCGGTGAGGGAGAGAGAGAGGGGGGGGGGGGGAGAGAGAGAGAGAGAGAGATGGAGACAGAGAGAGAGACAGATCAGACAGGCTGACTGACATACAGAGACAGAGACTAGGAGAAAGGAGTGCAGATGGGGGATGGGGGGGGGGGGCGAGGTTTAAACAACAAGCAACACGAAGAAAGGCTGAACCGCAGACTCTGTAAGACTCGTTTTTTTTTTTTTTTTTTTTTTTTTATTTTTTTTTTTTTTTTTTTTGAAATTCCAAACAGCTTCAGCCTCGCAGCGTCACAGCCGGCGGCATCATCATCATCCGCAGCAGACCCCAACGGCTGCCCCCTCTGCCGGTCAGTTTGTGGAGACGGTCTACAGCGGCCTGGAGGAAGCAGACAGGGGAGAGTTCCAGTTCTTCCACAACCCTTTCTTCAGCTACAGCCCGCGTCAGAACCCATCCGCCAGAGGCGTGGCTGACTCCCTCAAGAGCATGCAGAGTGAGGGGGTGGAGGAGGGGGGAGGAGGAGGAGGAGGGGGGGGAGGAGGGGGGGATGCTATGATCAACGTGGAGGAAAGGATGGAGAGTGCTGCTGTGGGTTTTTCTTTGTTTTGTTTTTGGTTTTTCTCTCTCCCCCCCCCCCCTGCCTCCTGTCACGTGATTGATGCCTGGTGTGTGTGTGTGTGTGTGTGTGTGCGTGCGATGTGTGTGTGTAATTGTGTGTGTGGTGTGTGTGTGTGTGTGTGTGTGTGTGTGTGTGTGCGTGCGTGTGTGTGTGTGTTTGTGTGTGTAGTTGCGCGCGCGCGCGTGTGTGTATGTGTGTGTGTGTGTGTGTGTGCGCGCGCGTGCGTGCATGTTTGTAGGTGGGTATGTGTATCTACAACGTTTATTTATTTGAAAAGATTCTGCATATGTTTGTTCACTATCAGCGCCTCGAACTTCTGGCAAGGCGTTTGATAAATGCTATTATTATTATTATCATTATTATCACTATTATTGTTGTTGTTGTTGTTAATCATTATTTAATGTTGTCATGATTATCATCATTACTGTCATTCTTATCATCTTTTATTTGTTTCATTTCTTTTATCATCATAATCTTTATTATTGTTATTGTTACCATTATGATGATGATGATGATGATGATGATGATGATGATGAGGATGTCACATCACCGGCCGTGGGTTTGGCCGTGAGGTCAGGTTAGAGTTAGGAGTACGATTTGGTACCTCCCTCCCCACTGTGGAGGTCATGGTTTTTCAGCAGTGTTTTGTGGCCTGTCTCTGTCTGTCGGTCTGTCTGTCTGTCTGTCTGTTAGCAAGACTACACAGAGAAAAAAAAATGTTTGGAACTGTTTCGATAACATTCGGTGATCCCGGTGGGCACAAATCAGGCTATAAAGCATCTTCTTTTCATTCCTTTTCGTTGGATGTGTTGACCAACCGGCAGGACAGGTCACTTTTTTTTTTCTTTTTCTTTTTTTTGGCTAACCTTCCGTTGGATTCCCAAGGATCTCTCTCTCTCTCTCTCTCTCTCTCTCTCTCTCTCTCTCTCTCTCTCTCTCTCTCTCTCTCTCTCTCTCTCTCTCTCTCTCCCTCTCTCTCCTCTCTCTCTCTCTCTCTCTCTCTCTCTCTCTCTCTCTCTCTCTCTCTCTCTCTCTCTCTCTTCTATATCTTCATTTTCACCTCTTTTCACTGCTGGAATTCTTTGCGTTTACGTATACAATATTATGTTCCGGTGCATGTGTTGTGTGTGTGTGTGTGTGTGTGTGTGTGTGTGTGTGTTGTGTGCGCGCGCGTCCGTGCGTGTGTGTGTGCATGTGTGTGTGCATGTGTGTGTGTATGTGTGTGTGTATGTGTATGAGTGTGCATGCATGCGTGCGTGCGTGTGTGTGTGTGTGTGTGTGTGTGTTTGTGTGTGTGTGTGTCCTGCATATATTTTAAGATGTTGAATAGTTAAAAACTTGTAAAGCGCCCTGTAGCCTACGTTTTTTAGGATGGGCGCTATAGAAATGGCCCTCATTATTATTATTATCATTATTTATTATTATTATTATATGTTCGCAAGACAGAACTCAGTACAGCTCACAAGCTTGTCATTGGGGGATTTGATGTGTTTTCATCATAACTGATCTAAGCTTCAACACCCCCCCCCCCCCCCCCCCCACCACTTCTCTACATGTTTGTTGACAGGTCTTTTACTGAAGCGCTTTCATTACCCCCTCCCCCCCTTCCATGCTTTGTTATGTAATAATTTTTTTCATATCTTCTTTTTTCATCATTTGATTGTTTTTTTTTTTCAGATTTCCCTTTTTTTCATTTTCGTGTGTGATTTACAAAAATATATAAGCTTGTATATATATATATATATATATATATATATATATATATATATATATATATATATATATATATATATATATATATATAAGCAATCTAACAAAATGAAGTGGAAAGTTACTTTTTACAGTTTATATTGTTAGACGTACGGTGAAGAAACATGAGGAGACTGAAGAATGAAGCATGAAAATGCCCATACTTCAGGGTGTCTTTCATGATAACGGAGATAAGTTGAATGTCTTTGCTCATTTTTTGTGCATTGCACCTTGTCTGCTAGCCCGGAATATTGTTCCCTTCCTGAATCTCCTACCTCCTAAAAAAATGTGTTGAAAAGGAAAAGAATGTTCCTCATTATTAAGAATGTGTATTTCAAGAAAAAAAAAAAAGAGAGCTGTGTATCTCTGTATCTGTAACTGTGGGTGACGTCACAGAATCTGCTTGACTGGCTGCACACGTGATGTGTAGAGTCTGAAAAGTGATGATATATATATGGCGTGGATCATCGGTTGTCACTGGAGGAATTTCTGTACGGGTCTGTTGAGCAAGGGCTTGATGAGAATGCCTCTGACGTTGCGGCGAATGTAGGTATTGGCCATGTTGGTGCAAGTGATACTTTTTTTTTTTACAAGGAGGAGTCGGGTTACCAGCGTACCCTGCTAGCAGTTATACATTTCTCAGGAAGTGCCTCGCCGACTCCAGCCCTTCTTGCGCCTTACACAGAAAGCCCAGTCGCAGTGGTGGTCCCCAGCGATAACACACGCGCGCTGTCCTCTGCACTCCTTCCAGCGTGTCGATGTCCCTCTAGGCGTGGGGATTCCAAAGGACTGTTCTATACTCCAGCACACAGCGGACATGTGAAAGTCTACATAGCACAGCTGGTTGGACAAGGCGGTGGTTCCTTCGCCAAAAAAAAAAAAATGCCAAGAGTTGAACTTGCTTTTGAGGTAATCTTAGTGATGTAGTCACCCCATCTCTTATTTCTTTGAAAAAAAGAGGATACGTAGGCAGACGATGTTGGACGGCATGCTATGAGGTGTGTTGTGTAGAGAGTAACAGAAGCTTGACTGGTTCTTAAATACTCAGTATGTAGCACTGTGTGGCATCAAATCTCATCCCTCCGGCGTCCGCCCCGTGCTTCAAGTCGTTTCATGTCTTATAAAAGAAGATGGTCCTTGAAGGCGTTGATTTTCCCTATTCAGAAGACCTTCACCAGCAAACAGGCGCAAGTGAAATACGAAACGCTGTCTGGAAGACCATTGGTGCTGCAAAGGAAAAAGGGCGGGTCCAAGAACTGTGCCCAGGGGTACTCCTGAGTCCACGCTTGTCAATGTGGAGCCGGTTCCTTCCAGGGCGACATGTATAATTCTTTTGTGAGGAAACATTCGGGCTAGAGATGGAGTGATCCTGCGATGCCCTGCTCAGTTAGTCTGTAGAGGAGATTAACATGGGACACAGTGTCAAATGCATTTGGAAACTCCATGAGCGCCACATCCACCTATTCTCTTGGTCAGAGGTGTATTGAGATGATGAGCTGTAGTCAGTGACTGCGCCTCACCATGATTCATTCAAACGGATGATGATGATGATGTTCAGTGTCTGGGAGATTCTTGAGAAGATGGCGGCAGATTCCCGTTCGTACATCGAAGCATATCCTCTCTCTCTCCTCTCTCTCTCTCTCCTCGCCTCTCTCTCTCTCCTCCCTCTTCTCTCCTCTCCCTATCTCTCTCTCTCTCATCATCTCTCGCCTCCTCCCTCGGGGTTCCTCCCTCTCTCAACCCGCTCTCTCCTCTCTCTCTCCTCTCTCTCCTCCCTCCTCTCTCTCTCTCCTCCAAGACTCATCTCTCCTCTCTCCTCTCTCTCTCTCTCCTCTCTCTCTCCTCTCGGGTCAGGTTGTCTCCCTCTCACTCTCTCTCTCTCTCTCTTCCAGTCTCTCTCTCTCCAGCTCCTCTCTTATCTCTCTCTCTCTCCTCCCTCTCTCGTGTCCCGCTCAGGTGGGGCGCGGGGGGGGGGGTCCTCCCTTCGTCTCTCTCTCTCTGAGAATCTTGTGTTTGCAGACATGTCCGCCGCCATCAACAGCTCTGCACAAGTGAAAGGAGAGGAGCATTTCAGGGCTGACCCCTGTCGAAGGAACAGACCTGTCAGGTGAGACCTCCGCTGCCCCGACCCCAAGGAACAGGGCCGCCTCCGTCTTCTTGTGTCGGGGCAGGGTGAGGGCTACAGAGCATGCGAGAAGGGATTGGAAAGAAAGGGCAGCTGATGGGTGAACCCTAAGCACGACCAGGTGAGGACTCGTGTTTGACCAGGTGAGGACTTGTGTTTGACCAGGTGAAACTTGTGTTTGACCAGGTGGGAACTTGTGTGTGACCAGGTGGGAACTTGTGTTTTGACCAGGTGGGAACTTGTGTTTGACCAGGTGAGAACTTGTGTTTGACCCAGTGAGAACTCGTGTTTGACCAGGTGAGAAACTTGTGTTTGACAAGTGAGAACTTGTGAGAATTTGTGTTTGACCAGGTGAGGACTCGTGTTTGACCAGGTGAGAACTCATGTTTGACCAGGTGAGAACTTGTGTTTGACCAGGTGATAACTTGTGTATGACCAGATGGGAACTTGTGTTTGACCAGGTGATTGTGTTTGACCAGGTGATTGTGTTTGACCGGGTGAGAACTTGTGTTTTACCAGGTGAGAACGTGTGTTTGACCAGGTGGGAACTTGTGTTTGACCAGATGAGAACTTGAGCTTGACAAGATGAGAACTTGTGTTTGACCAGGTGAGAACTTGTGTTTGACCAGGTGAGAACTTGTTTGACCAGGTGGTGAGAACTTGTGTTTGACCAGGTGAGAACTTGAGTTTGACCAGGTGGGAACTTGTGTTTGACCAGGTGGGAACTTGCGTTTGTCCTGCTGTAGGTTCGCTTCGGATCATTTTTGTTTGTTTGTTTGTTTGTTACTTTTTGTTTGTTTTTCTTCTGTCATGTATGAGTGAGAACTTGGACTTTTGAAATTATGATTTAATCCTCACATGCTTTCGGGCTGTGGACGCCAACAAATTAAACACATGAAGATGATAGCAAGATGAGCATGTGTTTGTGTTACTCACACACACACACCACACACACACACACACACACACCCACACACACACAACAGATACACACACACGCGTGCGCGCGCACGCACACACACGCACACGCACACACGCGCACGCACACCACACACAAGCACGCACGCACACACACTCACACACACGCGCGCGCGCGCGCGCGCGCGCACACACACACACACACACACACACACACACACACACGCACACGCACATGTACATATACACGCACTCGCATACCCAGTCATATAGAACTACACTCTGGACGTTCACAAAACTACACACAGGGTTTATCAACATTTCAAATAAATGTTAAAGAAGTTTATAATATACGAAACGAAAACGTCGCAAATTCATATACACGATTTTGACGAAAAGAGAATTCATTGAGCGAAGCTAGCATGTTTTATGACAGCTGTTTAGAAGTTTTTTTTTTTTCTTCAATACTTAAAATGAATATGTTCTTGCAAAATGCTAAGTTTCATATTCTAAATGAACTGCTTTTCAGGTCTGCATGATGTTAAACATATTCCCGGCGACTTAAATAAAAGTGCCAGGATCAGAGCAAAATAAACTAGATCTACAATATAAAAATGTGTTAACAAGAACAAGAATCCACCTTCCAGTCATTTTACCAGCTGTAAAACTCCTTTTATAGGTTAACCAAGCAACACACACACACACACACACACACACACACACAACCACGCTCAAATTGAAACAGCACCCACTAACATCCAATGTTTTAAATTGTACCTGATATGCAGATGCTGACGTCGGCATCTCTGACCACGGACACACACCAAACTACCAGCTGCCCTCAAACAGTGGACGTGGCATGAAGGTTGCGCACGTTACAGAAACCATAGAGACGACCAAAGTGGAGATAATGAAGACCTGATGTTCCTCATGTTTGGGCTTGTTCCGAGTTCCGGCTGTACATCATCAGATTGACATGGATTGTAGGATGTGTGTTTTCTGTAGTAGTTTTTTTTTAATTTTGCTCTAGATACACTGCTTTTTATGAATTGATACTGCTTTCACCGTATAATTTGATAATCAGGATTCTAGACTTTGTAAAAGTCAGAAGAAAATGAAGTTTTTGTCCTGTGAAATTCTCACCCTTTCCTGCCGTCCACGTTAGAGGCTCTTTTTTTTGTTTGTTTGTTTACAGTATTTCTCTCACCATGAAAGTAGATCGTAAATTTTTGTTTGCGTTTGGATGTGTTTTTCTTTCTTAGAATTGTATTGCTTCTTTCAAGTCATGCTGGAATTGTAACATAGTGTTACATGATAATATCGTGAACAGACTACCACGAATATGTTTCTTTCCAATCACCCGGCTTGTTTATGACGTAATGGGGGTTTTTTTTTCTTCTGGGTGAGTTTGACAGTCATGACAATAGGCCCAGCGTGGGCTTCAAAGGTGGACATTAGAAATGTCAACAACTGTTGGAAGTTACTGTGATCCTGTACTTACTTCAAAGTGTTTTTTTTGTACGGTTTATTGTAAGTGATTGTATTCCACACATTTGTTTTTCTTTTTTAGCTCTGACGTAACCTTTTCATGTAGCCGTGCTTCAAAAACAAAAGAGCCGTAGGAGCACAGTGGGGGGGGGGGGGGGGGGGAATCATGGTGGATTTTCAGAAACACTGAATGCAGTCCAGGCTCTTTCTGAATGTTTATGCCCATCACAAGGTATCAATAAATAAGTCTGTCTGTCATTCTGAACAGAACCAAGACAAAAAAAAAAAAGATAGCCATGGTCGTGCTTGGAATCAAACTGCTAAGGAAGTGATAAGATCGTTTTTGTTTTTTTTTCCCACGTGCACACAAACACTTACAAGCACGCACACGTGAACACGCTTAGTACAAAAAGGCGTGTTAAAAGTCCTCTCTTGTTTCTCGATTGACTATCAACACGAGAGTGATTATGTGCTGTTCGCTTCCTGTAGTATGCTTCGTTCGTATCTCTGATCAAGTTCTGTCGGCCGAAATGTTGTTAGTTCATGAGAAATCTGCTGTACGAACTCGTGAAGACGGTATTCATTTTGTATAGAAAGTGTGTGTCACCCAACAGCACTGTTTCTCTCAACAGAGCGTATTGGAACTAATCTGAAAGGCAGGACATGAGAAAGTCCATTTTCAAAACCTTAAGTAAAAAAAAAAAAATAATAAATAACCCGTTTCATGTCTTCCAGTTTGACCGACATTTTGAGCAATACCTGTAGTCTACATGTTACATGAACGATCACGTGAGTCTTTTATTTGATTTCACATCTAAATAAACGCAAAAAAAGAATCACTTCAAATTTGTCTTCCCCCCCCCCCCACCCCCCGCCCCGAGACAAAAATGTACCTTTACTTTTGCTTCGGACGCAGTGCAAGGGCTGTAGAAATTATAATTATTTCTTCTTGTAGGAATTGAACACCACGTATATTGTAGTGGGTGAGGGAAGGGGGAGGGGGGGGGGGGGGCAGGGAGGGCGGTGAAGTAAAGAGGGGATCATACCATGTAAATTTTTTTTTGCTATTGCTTCTTCATGTTATCGTTTTTTTGTTTTTTTTTCCTTTGAGATTTGAAAATAGATTTTGAACAAAGAGAAGAATGTTCTCTTCTGGATTTGTTTGTATTATACCTGCATGCATGGGTACATGCATGCACGCGCACACACGCGTTTTTGCGTGTGTGTGTGCGCGCGCGCGCGCGTGTGTGTGTGTGTGTGTGTGTGTGCGTGTATGGTTGTGTGCGTGTGTGTGTGTGTGTATATGCGTGTGTGTGTGGCGCGTGTGTGTGTGTGTGTGTGTGTGTGTGTGTTATATGTGTGTGTGTGTGTATGTATGTGTGGGTGCGCCCATATATTCTCTCTCAGAGTGTGTGCGATGTATGGGCATGCTCCAGCAGACATGTAGATGTGCATATATGTGTCCTTCGTAGTCCCAAGGCTTTATTTCTAATTCTAATTTGAGAAGAACTGCTCTTGGACAGTACTGTGAGCCCTCGCCCATAATCAGTCACACTGCTGATACAGTTGGCAGAGACAGTGCTGTTCAGTGCCTTAAGCTGCCATGGCAGACAGGCCCTTTTTGCATTTGAACAACATACCGTTTAAGCCTGTACCCAAACAGCGCAAACTGTCGGTGATTCAACTGGTATTCCCATTGTAGAAAGCTGGTGAGGGTACTTGTCCTGATGTCTTCTTGTTGACAGCGCAGACCAGTGTTTGGGCTTTTGAAGGGTTGATGGACGATCCAGTTTCTTGACCCAACTGAGCAATGTTGTTCAACTGCTGCTGAACTGCTTTCGTTCTTTTTGGGGGGAAATTTTTTTTGTAGAGCAGATCTCATCTAGCTAGTCAACGCTTAGAGCGTTTCGATTGAGGTCAGCGAGGTCTTTAGTGTAAACATTGTATGGGGCTGGGGAGAGAGAGGAGGACCTTGAGGTAATCCAATGGAGGGTTTATGAGGTTCATTAAAATGTCACTTAACCACCTGGGACTTTGCTATGTTATACATGATTATGCTAATACGGCGCCACCAGTAAATTGTGTGAGTGTTTCAAATTCATATTCTTAACAAAAAAAAATTTTTTCCCGTTATACCCCAAGCTCTTTTTTTTTTTTTTTTTTTTTTTTTTTTTTTGGCAAGATGTGCTGATCAGTCGTCTGCATTAGGGTCAGAGTCCAGGTAAATACGATTGTTTTTCTGTGCATAAACGTTTAACAATGCGACTCCCTCATCTCCTCCCCCCCCCCCCCCCCCCCCGCCCCCTCCCCCCCCTACGCCCCTTACCCCACTCGATCTACAATTGGAATGTAGAGAATGTGCAGTTTTTAATCGTCAGATCAATCAGAACAGACTGTCCTCTCGTAAACGTACGTACATATGATCTTCTTTTGTTAATCCATTATAGATACCGTATTGCAACGGGCACATCTTTGGGGATTAATGTCTGACTGTTAAGACTCATAGTCATTGTAACAGTGTCTTAATCCGTATTGATACAAAGCGGACCAGAAGTACCTACATGTCAGTGCGCCAACAAACACACACGCACACACATACACACACACACACACACACACACACACACACACACACACACACACACACACGCACGCACACGCACACACACACACGCGCGCGCGCGCACACACACACACACACACACACACATCTAATCTAGACTACCCGAGGCTTGTCAAATATTTATTTTCAGCCCAGATGATTCATAAAATTTTCTTTAAAACAGAAACACGACTTCAAGAAAAGACCTTTCACTGCTGTCTAATCACAAGAATGTGTCGTTAACAAACTCAGATAATAAACCCATCATTTTTGCTTTACTTTAATGCCTCTTATGTGCTTTATGTTACGAATCATGAGCGAAAGTATTTCAGCACATATCAGGTATAAATATGACGAGGATGGATCATGAAATTTCACTCCCTTTTCTATCGGAAACCAAGAAATGTATTGTCCACGTACAGACATAGATGTTGTGATATTAGAAGAGAATGTTTCGGTCCATTTACTTACGCCGGGAATGCATTTTGCAAGAATGACCAGGACATACTATCAAAATGTTTTCCAATCGATCGGCAAAACTGTTCCAGGTATGGTTTTTTTTTTTTTCAGCGTATAAAAGAGTGTGATAAGCCAGTCTCATATTTTCACATATAGAACGACTCTTTAAAAAAAAAGTTTTCTTCATATTTACCGTCCAAATATACGCCTTATCTCCACTTGGTGAGGAATGTCGCCATATATCGGGATTCTCATAGAAACTAGAAATGGAGAACGTTGAGCTAACTCTACTCAATCACGAAGTCAGTACGAGTGATCGCCCTTAGTGAACTGAAAACATTGCCATCTGATCAAATAAGTTCAGCTTTCTCCTTTCCCTTGGCGAAAGAACCTCCTTTTCCTTGGCGAAAGAACCTCCTTTTCCTTGGCGAAAGGACCTCTTTTTCCTTGGCGAAAGGACCCTCTTTTCCATGGCAAGAGAACCTCTTTTTCCTTGGCGAAAGGACCTCTCTTTTCCTTGGCGAGAGAACCCAATTTCCCTTGGCGAGACAACCTCCTTTTCCTTGGCGAGAGAACCTAATTTCCCTTGGTGAGATAACCTCTTTTTTCTTGGGGAGAGAAACTCATTTTCCTTGGTGAGAGAACCTCCTTTTCCTTGGCGAGAGAACCTAATTTCCCTTGGTGAGATAACCTCCTTTTCCTTGGCGAAAGAACCTCCTTTTCCTCGGCGAGAGAATCTAATTTCCCTTGGTGACAGAACCTCCCTTTTCCTTGGCGAAAGAACCACCTTTTCCTTGGCGAGAGAACCTCTCCTTTTCCTCGGCGAGAGAACCTGATTTCCCTTGGTGACAGAACCTCCTTTTTTTCCTTGGTGAGAGAACCTCCTTTTCCTTGGCGAGAGAACCTCCTTTTCCTTTCCTTGGTGAGAGAACCTCCTTTTTTCGTTGGTGAGAGAACCTCCTTTCCTTGGCGAGAGAGAACCTCCTTTTTCCTTGGTGAGGAGAACCTCCTTTTCCTCGGCGAGAGAACCTGATTTCCCTTGGTGAGAGAACCTGATTT
Source organism: Conus betulinus (assembly GCA_016801955.1). Taxonomy (NCBI): domain Eukaryota; kingdom Metazoa; phylum Mollusca; class Gastropoda; order Neogastropoda; family Conidae; genus Conus; species Conus betulinus. The sequence goes on along the minus strand of JADBJO010007613.1, from coordinate 8,127 downwards.
CCCTTGGTGAGAGAACCTCCTTTTTCCTTGGCGAGAGAACCTCCTTTCCCTTGGTGAGAGAACCGCCTTTTCCTTGGCGAGAGAACCTCCTTTTCCTTGGCGAGAGAACCTCCTTTTCCTTGGCGAAGAGAACCCCTTTTTCCTTGGCGAGAGAACCTCCTTTTCCTTGGCGAGAGAACCTCCTTTTCCTCGGCGAGAGAACCTAATTTCCCTTTGTGAGAGAACCTCCTTTTCCTTGGCGAGAGAACCTCCTTTTCCTTGGCGAAAGAACCTCCTTTTCCTTGGTGAGAGAACCCTCCTTTTCCTTGGCGAGAGAACCTCCTTTTCCTTGGCGAGAGAACTCGACTGTCGTTCTCGAGTTCGATTCAACTCGCGACTTGTATTCTTGAAAGCGCCCACTGAATTCGGCCTTTGTGCCCAAGGATGAGAATTTTTTTTCAGCTTTGACGGTTCAGGGGAATTCAAAGACACTTCATGCCCTGGCTTCTCCGTTACAGTCGCTGTCCCCACAGAATGCCCTGGCATTTACCACGTCAACAACGTCAAACGCAGAGTACGTCGTTAGACACACACACACACACACACACACACACACACACACACACACACACACACACACACGGGTTATGCTATCCTGTACCGGTTGTACTCCATTTATGACTTGCCACTTGTGTGTGGGTTGGACTAGTTCACCTTGGTGCTGTTTGTGCTCTCCCTTCACTCTGGTAACTTGTTTTGGCGAGAGAGCCACGTGCAGTGCTCCTGGTCACATCGTGATGACTGCAGTCCGAGGGTGTATAAAGACAGGCCAGCATCCCCTCCCAGCTCGTTCCGCGCTCTTTTCCCACCTCGCGCCATGTAAACGACAGGGAACAGCTGGGTTCTGCGAGCATGACAGTAGCGCCTTCTTTGAGTCTGCCTTTGGTGACGTTGCTCGCGCGCTTGGGGAGCAACCATGTTGGCGTTGTTCCAAGAGAGGTCTGTGGAGAAAAGAACGTGCCCCGGATGATACTGGCATGGAGAGCAGACCGGACTCTGGTCATCAGTTCCAAGGCATGTGTGGTGTGCATTTTGGGGACACGGGAGCCAAGTATGCTTTATGGTGTTGATTCTGCCAGTGATGATAATCAAGAATGTTTTGATTGTGACGATTCTTTGCCAAGTTCGGGATTCTCACTTGTTAAAATTAAAGTGGCAGCCAAAAATGCTTCATCTGTTTGTCACAGAGATATTCTTGCCAATTCATACTTTTATTCCTCCACTCCTCACCAGTGTGGTATTCACATTAAATCCTCTTTTTTTTTTTTTTCAAGGAATCATTTTCTCACGAGACGAAGGCTGTCAAGTTTCGCGATGCATTCAATGAGGCCCTGCTGGACGTTAGCTACTCTTGTTCTGGTTTTCCTTCTGTGGAGGCTGTTTTCTCTAGTTACAGTGCTGATTGCTAAGACGCTTTACTTGCTATTCTGTGTTGAATGTAGTCACCCAGATGCTAGAAGCTTATCTTTGCGTCTTGTGACTCGTGTTGTAAAAATGCAAAAACCAGCGTTTTTTCCGAAGTTGGCCCATCCAGTCAGTCAATGACTTGGTCTCCTCGCTCTCTTTTCTGGAGCTGTGCTCGCTCTCTTTTCTGGAGCTGTCCTCGCTCTCATTTCTGGAGCTGTGCTCGCTCTCTTTTTCTGGAGCTGTCCTCGCTCTCTCATTTCTGGAGCTGTGCTCGCTCTCATTTCTGGAGCTGTGCTCGCTCTCTTTTTCTGGAGCTGTGCTCGCTCTGTTTTCTGGAGCTATGCTCGCTGTCTTATCTGGAGCTGTGCTGCTCGCTCTCTTTTCCGGAGCTGTCCTCGCTCTCTTTTCCGGAGCTGTCCTCGCTCTCTTTTCCGGAGCTGTCCTCGCTGTCTTTTTCTGGAGCTGTCCTCGCTCTTTTTCTGGAGCTGTCCTCGCTGTCTTTTCCGGAGCCGTGCTCGCTCTCTTTTTCCGGAGCTGTCCTCGCTCTCGTTTTCTGGAGCTGTTCTCGCTCTCGTTTCTGGAGCTGTGCTCGCTCTCTTTTTTTGGAGCTGTCCTCGCTCCACTCTTTTCTGGAGCCGTGCTCGCTCTCTTTTTCTGGAGCTGTGCTCGCTGTCTTTTTTGAAGCTGTCCTCGCTCTCTTTTCCGGAGCTGTGCTCGCTCTCTTTTCCGGAGCTGTCCTCGATCTCGTTTTCTGGAGCTGTCCTCGCTCTCTTTCTTTTCTGGAGCTGTCCTCGCTCTCTTTTCTGGAGCCGTGCTCGCTCTCTTTTTTCTGGAGCTGTGCTCGCTCTCTTTTCTGGAGCTGTCCTCGCTCTCTTTCTCTCTCTGATCGCTGCTCAAGAAGGGAACAATGTCCTAGGATGATTAACAGAAGTTTCTTTACCTGGACGAGGTTTTTGCCGCTGTTTTTTTTTTATGCGTTGACAAACATCAGGTGAACTAGTATGGAATTGCAGTGATTTTCTTCCTACAGTAGCATCCCAAGGGAACGAAGAGGCAACAGAGAGAGCAAAACTGGGCACAGAGGCTGAACAGAGAGAGAGAGAAAGAGAGAGAGAGAGAGAGAGTCAGGAACAGTTTCAGACAAATTAACACTGCCATTAATTCCCTAAACAAATCACCACAGTCACAATACAGCTATCGTCACAATACAGGAAGGACACATCATTCATCGTCTATGGAGAGGGCACAACTAGCCGAACTGCCACTCACATAGACACTTCCCCTCCTGCTGCTGGCTCCTCTCTACTCTTGCGGAAAAAACAGCAGATCCGACCACAAAGCACCTTCTCCAAGACCGTGAGGCCTTTTCAGCAGCTGAGAGAGAGAGGGGAAACACTGCCTATGTCCACTACTGTACCAGAGAAGATGTGTTGACGTGCGGAGACCCGAGAACACCCATTTTCCATTCCTGAAGACCGGTCTCCAAGTGTGACGGCGTTAAGGTTGTTCTCACTTGAACAAATCATTGATTCATGAATCGAGATAGTAGACTAATGACAAACCGTTGTTTCTCTCTGAACTGAAGCTCTGCGATTCATCTGTCCGTGGGCAGGGGTGGTTGGGTCTGTGGGGTGTACTCGACAGCTGGAGGGTGGTATTTTTTTTTGCCGCTGGGCTCTGCAGTCATGAAATACGGGCTGGTACAACCCATGGGGGATGCTACTTTAAGGCTGTTACGAGTTGCATCCTGTAGTCTGATTTACCTCTGTTCAGGAGCGTTTATGTCCCCTGATATCTTAATGGAGTGTCCTGCGCGTGCCTGTACCCATCGTCAACACAGCGCAGGCCTTTAAGGGTGGTACAGGACTGCTCTAAAGGCAGGTGAAGACAGTGCTTCTGTGGGTCCTCCCCAGCACCTTCGGGTGTTTTCTTTTTCTCCTGCGATTCATACTTTATTCTGCAGGAACCGCTGAGTTACGGCAAACTAAAGACTTAGAACTGAAGTTTAAAGGATCTGTTTCTCAAGCGAGGGAACCCAGCCTACACAATTCCACTCGCTAGAGTTCGACTGAGATGTATTCCTGGGGCTAATGCGCTTGGAACTGTTTTGAATAGGCTGTGAACTCAATTTCAGTCCTCTGTCTAGAACTGGACTTACGTATGCCCAAAGCTTAGTGAACTTAAACATTGTTTTCTCATCCAGAATTAAAAAAAAAGTTTACTTACGGGTCGAAAACGCAAATTATTGTCAACCATCCTCCAAATCACGGGAGATTTGTCATCAAGTCAAGTCACAAACTGATTTGTTTCACAGGAGAGCTTCTGTACAGTTACGTCCCTTTGCGCGAACCGAAGCAGTTGTCAGAACATGCGGAGGGATTCTCTTTTATCTCAGCGAATCTAGGATGGGGCGAGATTCTGGAACCTCATCCATCTGGTTCTGCGCACCAAAAGATCGGGCAATTTAAGAACAGAGACAAGGATCGCCAAACTCGTAAACTAAACGATCTAGGTTCGCGATATTAAATCCTATTTAATTAAGAACGGTCCCTGGAGAACAAAAGGCCTCAATTTGTCGGTATCATTATCTATCTATATTCATCTCTCTCTCTCTCTCTCTCTCTCTCTCTCTCTCTCTCTATATCTATATATATATATATATATATATATATATATATATGTGTGTGTGTGTGTGTGTGTGTGTGTATGTGTGTGTGTGTGTGTATGTGTGTGTGTGTGTGTGTGTGTGTGTGTACATATATATATATAATTGACTAATAAATTCCAAGGATAAGTAACCGAGCACCATTCCAGCAACTTACAGAGCAACTTGGTGTTGCAAGACTGCAAGAAATATTCAATTATAAAACAAAACTTGCTCTTATGTCTTAGAGTGAAGAAATAGGGGAGATAAGCATCCATATCTGCAGTGGCAGTTATTCTGCCTAAGTAACAGTATGTGCTTGAGAGGGTGAGTGGGGAATAATAATTGCATGCAGCAAGATGACTATGCAACATGACGTTGTGTAGCAAGATGACCATGCAACATGACTTTGTGTAGCATGCAACATGACTTTGTGCAGCAAGGTGACTATGCAACATGACTTTGTGCAGCAAGATGACTATGCAACATGACTTTTGTGCAGCAAGGTGACTATGCAACATGACTTTGTGCAGCAAGATGACTATGCAACATGACTTTGTGCAGCAAGATGAATAGCGACATGCAACATGACTGTGCAGCAAGATGACCTGCAACATGACTTTGTGCAGCAAGATGACTATGCAACATGACTGGTGCAGCAAGAACATGACTTTGTGCAGCAAGATGACCATGCAACATGACATGTGCAGCAAGATGATGCAACATGACTTTGTGCAGCAGCAAATTTACATGACTATGCAACATGCACATGACTTGTGCAGCACATGACTTTGTGCAGCAAGATGACTATGCAACATGACTTTGTGCAGCAAGATGGACTATGCAACATGACTTTGTGCAGCAAATGACTATGCAACATGACTTTGTGCAGCAAGATGACTATGCAACATGACTTTGTGCAGCAAGATGACAATGCAACATGACTTTGTGCAGCAAGATGACTATGCAACATGACTGTGCAGCAAGATGACTATGCAACATGACTTTGTGCAGCAAGATGACTATGCAACATGACTGTGTGCAGCAAGATGACTATGCAACATGACTTTGTGCAGCAAGATGACTATGCAACATGACTTTGTGCAGCAAGATGACTATGCAACATGACTTTGTGCAGCAAAATGACTAAATGCAACATGACTTTGTGCAGCAAGATGACTGCAACATGACTTTGTGCAGCAAGATGACAATGCAACATGACTTTGTGCAGCAAGATGACTATGCAAATGACTTGTGCAGCAAGATGACTATGCAACATGACTGTGCAGCAAGATGACTATGCAACATGACTTTGTGCAGCAAGATGACTATGCAACATGACTGTGCAGCAAGATGACTATGCAACATGACTTTGTGCAGCAAGATGACTATGCAACATGACTTTGTGCAAGCAAGATGACTATGCAAACATGACTTTTGTGCAGCAAGATGACTATGCAACATGACTGTGCAGCAAGATGACTATGCAACATGACTTTGTGCAGCAAGATGACTATGCAACATGACTTTGTGCAGCAAAATGACAATGCAACATGACTTGCTGAAAAACTGGGATTAACCATATCACTCATTATTGCTGGCGGAGAATAATATTATTGTTCTTTTACTTTTTTTGTATTTGCCGAGAGTTTTTTTTGACCGTTACCCCACCTTCAAAGTGGCGTCACATCCTCAGGCAGAGTACGATTCTGACTTGTTCTTATATATATTCTGATAGCTTTTTTGTGTTCTCTGTCTGTATGTCTCTCTTGTATATCTGTCTGTCTACTTCTCTGTCTCTGTCTGTCTATCTAACTGTATCCTCTCTCTCATGATCCTCCTCCCATCTTCTTCCTCCACCTCCTCTCCAAATCTAGTATCCCTCCTCTCTCTCCCTCTCGACTCCTCTCCCTGTCCCTGACCGTGCTCATCTTCCCCCCTCCCCCCCCCCCTCTCCCCCCCCCCCCCCCCCCCCCCCCCCCCCCCCCCTCTCACCCCCCCCCCCCCCCCCCCTCTCCCAAACCCCCCCCCCCCCCCCCCCCCCTCCCCCCCCCCCCTCCCCCCCCCCCTTTCCTCCCCCCCCCCCCCCCCCTCTCCCCCCCCCCCCCCCCCCCCCCCCCCCCCCCCCCCCCCCACCCCACCACCCTCTCACTTTTTCGCTCTCTTCTTCTCTTTAATATGTATATCCTTCTTCTCCTTCTTCTTTCTGCGGTCGATTTCATTTGGCTGCGCAGATCTTCAATCCTCCCTTCACAACAAAAATCCCGTCTTGTCGAGGATTGCGGGCTGCCCCCAAAGCTGCATCTGCAGCTCTATGCCCTCTGGCCAGGTCTGATGCCCGTCGAACATCGTGGGCTGACAGTGGTGGAGGATGTGTTCTGGGGGTCCGAGATCCAGTACCATGTACGTTCATCTGTGTGGGCAGTCTATTCGACTGAGCTGGCTCAGCAGTCGGCAGTGGCCAGTTTCAATCTGAAGAGAATCGTTTGGCTAGTAGTTCTGGAGTTGATGGATTGGATCAACACAACTGTCTGCACCCAGCTTCTCCTCTTCCACGGCTTTTTTAGTGTTGGTATTAGTATCGGTTGGTTGGGATTATAGTTTGGCCTCTCTCTAAGTCAACTGGGCGGCTGAACTGCGTGCTCCATATTGCTGCCTGCCTTGGAGAGAGCTCAGCGTCAGCTTCTCATTCCTAGTGATCCCACAGTGGGATGGACATCTCCCCAGAGTACAACTGGTGGGGATCGTCTTGAAAGATCACGGAGGGCTTTTTGATGTTTGAAGTTTGTTTTTATACTCTTAGCTTCCATTGCTCTGAAGTCGCTGCGGCTGACTGCAGCCAGTGAAGGACAGCGATTTGGTTGTTGCAGGATGAAGCATCGCTGCTAAAGTTACTGGGGGTAACTTTTTTTTCCAGTCGAAAGGCTCTGGGGGTCTTCTCCCATCAGTGTGTTCTGATGAGATGCCTGCTCCACCGTTTCTTCACTGTTCCCTTTGTGGATCCATCTGTGAACACGTGGGCATCCATTCACTGGGTTTGTAACTGGTCATCAGTCATTTCCCATACCAAAGCTTTCAGCAGGTGAGAGGCTATGGCAATCCTTCCTGTCTCATGCCCCAAAAAGAGAACCTCTACGCTGACTGAGCCTTTCTTCAGGAGGTCGTCTGGCTCCCAAAGTTTTGGGAAGCAATTTTCCATTTCAGTTGAGGACGTAGGCAGCAGGTCTTCATTTTCGGCATGTGTATGACTTTCCTGGAGAGGTGGGCTGAAACTTTCCCCTCCGCTTCAGCCTGTTTTTTGGTGGGATTCTTTATTTGGCATGCATGGAGTGGGAGGGCATGCGTAGGGATTCTCTCTATGGATTTTCTCCTCACGTCTGTCTTCAAGTGGGAGTGGGGAGGGGGGAGACCGGGCACGATTTTTGTTCTATACCTTGGTTGGACGGGCGTCGTTTTCATGCCACCCGGTTATGTAGCCGGAAGGTGATTCATTATGAGCTTCTCTTCTCAGGCGACTGTGGTTGGTCTGTGATGCCTGCTGTTTGCCAACGCAGAGCGGCCGTACTCTTAGATGAGTTGCTCTGACCGGTACCTGTATCAAACCTTCTGCAGGGATGTTCCTGTTAGCTCCCCCCAAAGGTTCCGGGGTAGCGCTTCTTCATGGTGGCGAACCTGCGGATTGCTTGCTAGAGTCCAACGTCGCGTGAGATTGGGGTCCCCCCCCGATAAGAGCAATTGTCACGTGTTTTCCCACCGAGGTTTTGTTGGCAAAGTCTTTGTGGTCCAGCTCCCTTCCATTCTGTCCACTTGCCAGTAAAGAACAAGGTTTTTGCCCCCCCCTTTAAAAAAAAAAAAAAAAAATGGGGGGGGGGGGTGGGTCGACGGGATTTTGCTGGATATCGAGGTTTTTTTTGTTTATCTCGCTTTCATGATTCCCTGTTATTGGAACCCTTGGTAATGCACTGCCCAGATATTTAATTTATATAAGGTCCGATTGGGCATATCCAAGGCTGAGGTATTTATCAAAAGTAAAAAGG
>JADBJO010007612.1:107500-109785 GCA_016801955.1 Conus betulinus | reverse complement strand
TAATTTCTTCAGTTATTAATCGTTCAGTTTGTTTAATAAATTATTATTTGCGTCTTTATTCTCTATATATCTGTTTATTTATACAGTCTACTTGTGTTACCGAGGAAGTCAAGACTGGTCCTCACAAATCATTGCTTCGTTAGCTCATGGTGTTTTCTAACGTTTCACAGTTCAGAACCTGCTTTATTACTTACTCTACTTATTAACTGATTGATTGATTGATTGATTGATATCTTTTTTTTTCATTTATTCGAATATATGTTTATTCTTCATGTCGCCTAGAAAAGCAAATGCACACCAAATGGTAAATGTTGACAATCATCGCTTAACAACTGGCACCAAATGAAAGTCCAAATGTACACAAAATGGTAAATGTTGACAAATCATCGCTTAACAACTGGCACCAAATGAAAGCCCGGTACCGGTTTATTCATTCATTCATTCATTCATTCGTTTGTTTATCATTCATTCGTTTATTAATTAATTTATTTACTTATTCATTTATTTACCTATTGCGCTTAAGAAAAACACAGGTACAGAGACTGGTTTATGTTTATAAATCATTACGGTTCTGGATTCATGTGCATATTTATCTTTTCATTTGTTTTATTTCTATCGTCTTGTATCTATTCGTTTGTTTACTTTTGCACTTAGTTCATTTGTTTGTGTCACCCAAGAAGGCAAGCGTCCAGAGACTGGTCCATGTTTACAAATCATTATGTTTTGTCAGGTCACACGCCGTTTTTATTTAATTAGTCATTTATTGATTTAATGAGTTGGTTGGTTAGTTAGTTATTCATTATGTTCATACGTTGTTTTTTTTTTTTCTTTTTTATCTGTGTCTCAGGAAAACAAGCATACACAGAGTGTGGTCCATGTGTATAAACCCTGTTGTTACTGCGTCCAGACGTTTGGTCAGGTAGAGAGTCTTTTCTTGTTTATTTGTTCACTTCATCTGTCAACTTATTCTGTGTGTGTGTGTGTGTGTGTGTGTGTGTGTTTTGTGTGTGTGTGTGTGTGTGTGTGTGTGTGTGTGTGTGTGTGTGTGTGTGTTTCATGTTGGACGTGGTCTACGATTCTTGTTTTGACTGGCATTAGTAGTACTTCTTCGTTTTCCTTTGTATGTATTGCATGCATTCATGTGTGCGACGGATGAAAAGGGCGTGCAAGTACGTGCACACGTGTGCGTGCATGTGTGAGCGCGCGCGCGCGTGCGTGTGTATATATGTGAAAAGGGAGGGAGAGCGAGAGAGAGAGAGAGAGAGAGAGAGAGAGAGAGAGAGAGAGAGAGATTTCAACATTCATTCGGGTCTGCGTAGCCACAAGCTGTTTGAGAGAGCGATCCCTCAACCTACGCATTCTGTATTTTTACAATAAACAATAGACAAACAAATGAATCATTGGCACGAACACCGCGACAAAAAAATCTGCAACACTTCTTTGAAATATCAATGTTTTTCTAATGGAAATATAATATGACTTTGTGCCAAGATACATCATTTTGTTTCATCCAAATCACATGGCATCGTGTCAACACACACACACGCGCACACACACATACACACACACACACACACACACACACACACACACACACACACACACACGCACACACGCACACGAACACACACGAACACACACACAACGTACGTGTGATAACGTGACATCATGTCAAGGTACCTTTTTCTTAATCATTTAACCTAGCACGATGTTAGTTATGTTTTCTTTCTTAATTCAAATGATGTGTTGTCGATATATATATCCCCCCTTTTTTTTAATTCAAATACTACGGTATCGTATTATGATATACAATTTCGTTAAATTTGAACAATACCACATCATTTTGAAATTCACAGCAGTTGCAATTCGAATCATGTGGTTTGAAGTCGAAAAATTGTTGTTGTTTTTGTTGTTGTCGTTGTTGTTGTTGTTACACACACACACACACACACACACACACACACACACACACACACACACACACACACACACAAACAACACACACACACACACACACACACACACACACACACACACACACACACACACACACACACACACACACACACACCAAGTCCGTCACATATTTTATTCAAATAGCATGACATCATGTTAAGATGCACTTTTTTTTTCAAATTCAAACAATATGGCGTCATTTCCATATAAATCATCAACAATAATGTCCATATTAACCACACACGTAACGAGAAAAACAACACGGTTTTGAGAATTTTTATATTTCAAAATACATGGCATGATGTGACTGTTCAGTGTTCTCACAACAA
>JADBJO010007612.1:85000-97500 GCA_016801955.1 Conus betulinus | reverse complement strand
GTCAAGCGGTGCAAAATTGAGAAAATAGACATTGATGAATATGGAATGACCGAGCAGCATAATATATCTAGGTCTATGCTGTAGAAGACATATTTATTGCTACTATGCAGCTAATGCTGCAACTTCTTCTGCTACACTGGTTAAAACACACACACACACACACACACACACACACACACACACACACACACACACACACACACTCAGAGAGAGAGAGAGAGAGAGAGAGAGAGGAGAGAGAGAGAGAGAGAGAGAGAGAGCAGTAATTTCACCACGGTGATAGCTATGTACAAAGTTCTGTTTTATGCTCAGTGGCAAAGTACAGAACGTGTCAAGCGCAGTTAGATACGGATTAACTGTCACAATCCAAAACACTCGTGCTGCAGTGAACTGTTCATGATTTTGAGAAACACGAACTATGTTCAACTGAAGTGAAAAGTCACGTGTTTGTCTGGGGTTTTTTTGTTTGGTTTTTTGTTTTGTTTTGTTTTTATCAGTATATTTTTAATGTTTTTTGTTTGTTTGTTTTTTTATTATGAAACAGTGCTCTGTTTGGCAATCATCACTGCAGGCGCAAGTTGAAACACATTTTAAAAGTCATTAGAAATATCTCCGGCCAGTTAACATGGACAAACGAATAGTCAGACAAAACGCGACGCGCTTCGACCTTTTAGGTCTTCAGGCAAGCGAAACAAATCAGGACAACGAAAATGAAGAAAGAGCCATCACTTACCTTGTCAAATGCGGCGCCAGATGGGCGCCAGATGGCGGAATTATTTCAAATACCTTTTTGAAATTTATTCATTCTTGAATTTTCCCCTTAACGAAGACCAAACGTGAACAGCAATGATTAAACTTTGTTTAGATCAGCTTTTGGGACCTGACTTGCTTTTGCCATTTTGACTGGAACATAGCTTTGATTTTGATTGGCTTACAGCCCTGACATGGCCGTGATTGGCTGGACTGTCACAACATGACCTGTACCCAAATATTAAATGCAGTCTCGCTTTCTTTGTATGCATTTCGTATGTATTTGTTGGTTCATTGCAGTCAATCACACGACCACAGTTTCGTCCAGTGTAACGACTTGTCATTTTAATCTTTTTTTTTCTCTTAGTCTTAGCGTCTTAGTGTTCTCAGTGTTTGTCTTTATTGTTGGTCCTTCAGACTTATATTTTGTAGTTTGTTTCATTTCGGTTTTATTGAAATACGTTGGTTTGCTTGGTTTTAAGTATCATTTGGGTTTTTTTTTTTTTTTCAGGCCAAGACGACATGTTTGATTTTAAAGTATCAGCTCAAGATGTTCACATTATCATTATTACTATATCTTCTTCTGATATGTTGATGTATTGCATTATGACTGCTGTACAGACTGATTTTTGAAAGCACAGAACAATGAATACAGTGCAGACATAGAGATAAAAAAAAAATTCATTTAATAAGATGAACTGAAGCTGGGTTCCGTGGATTTTTTTCCCTATTGAAACAAGCGAGTTCCGGGTTCAGTTTTGAATTCCAAGTTGGACAAATTGCGATCCTGCGGACATGATAGCAAGAATTCGCCAGAACTCGCTCGTTTTCGTTGACGGGCCTTCAGACAGTGCGTGTCCTTTTCACTGAAAAACTTTGTTCGACCTTTTTTTTATACTGTGATAGTTGTTTTTTTTTCTCTTTTTTTTAAAAAACATTTATTAGTTGCGATTTTCGACATTAAACTTCTTTTTTTTTTTACTTTTTAGCTATTCGCGATTTTTTTGGCGTTTCGGAGAGAGAGAGAGAGAGAGAGAGAGAGAGAGAGAGAGAGAGAAGAAATTTTCCAGCACACGCACACACACGCACGTACGCGCGCACACACACACAGAGGCGGGCGGGCGCTGCATATAGTTGACAAGATGTTTGGTTATGATCGTCGTTAATTGACAATACTGAACAAACAACAACAACAAAACAAAGCAAAAGACAAACAAAAAGCGACCAAAAAAAAAAAAAAAAAAAAACAGGGAAAAAGAGAAAACATTCTGAACACTGCGTTAGGGGCGATGTGAAAGTCGGTCACTTGCATAAGTTGGACACGCTTACAAGTTCCTGGAGATGACAAAAAACAAGGACAAAAAACAGAAAATCGCATTGAAATTTAGGTCTGAGCCTTTTGTAGCAATAAGCTTATTTGTTTTCTGTGTTGTTCGTGCTTTTTTGATACTGTGCAACAGACAAACAGTTTCGTTGAAGTCAAAGAATTTTCCAAGTTGCCGCCAATTGCCTAGACTGATGCGAGAGGCGATATTACTGCCATGTGTCTTTGTGACGTAAACGCAGGAGAGCACATCGAAGTCTTCCCCGTCTGCCCTGTACTGCAGTCAAATAGACAACAGGACATTTACAACAAAACATGAAACAAAAACAGTCGCGATCCGTTTCGTTCATCACTCCCTTTCAGACGTCATATCCGTCATAGGACAAATCGGCGAAGTGCTAGGAGGAGGATTCCGTGTAAAACACACCAACTTCTGTTCGCTGTTCCCTGCGGCATTTAAGTCGTCTTTTTATACCAATCAAACCGTGGTTACCTGAATTTCTGTTTGTTCACTTCTCCAGTCGTTGTTGCTGTGCGGACGTGTCGGGTACAGGGTATCATAGGTTAGCTTGGAACATCCTTTTGGGGGGGTTGTCTCCTTTCTGTGCTGTGTGCTCTCTCTCTCTCTTCTCATTTCTGCTAGGCGATTGGATGTTGTGAGCAGCATTCGTTAGGGGTTATGGGTGTCTGTGTATTTCATCACGTGAGAAAGATTGACCCTACTTGTTCGCGCGTCAAGTCGACTGCACAGTGTGATGAGAACATAGTACGAGGGACTGTGAATTTTGATGTTGGGGACCAGAGTGACTCGAACCCGCCATACCCGACTACGAACCGGGTGCTCTGGGCAAGGACCACTGGAAGTCTGCTGCAGTCTCTAACTAACTCTGCCTGTTGTAACTACCGAGTCGGATTCACAGTGAGGGAACTGCAGGCGGAAGTTGGAACAAACTGAAAAGAAGACCTACTGTTCCGCCGAACGAAAGAGATTGAAGACAATCCGAACGAAGGACGAACAATTGAAACAAACTTAAAAGAAGACTTACTGTTCCGCCGAACGAGAGAGATTGAAGACAATCCGGACGAAGAACGAATAGTCACTGATCTCCTCAAATTATGCCCAGCATGAATGTGGAATGATTTTCCCCCGTTTTGCGCCCCATACCAGGAGGTAAGTGATTGTTCATTCTTCGTTTGGACTGTCTTCAAAGTCGTTTGTCTTTCGTTCGGCGAAACAGTAAATCTTTTAAGTTTCAAACTGGGCCAACAAGACGTCCTGCTGCCCACACCCACTCCCTTGAGTCGCTATGTCCTTTCGTCGACCGGAAAGGGAGACCGAATTGACCAATCGTAATGCAGGACTATGTTCAGGAAGACAGCAGCTACTTCCGTTCGGAGTCCACCGGTTGTTCCCGAGGCTTCGCAGAGGGGCGACACAGGCACACAGTTCGCTGCGCCTGCAGGTCTGTGCCTTTAAAGGGAGACGACTGCAGACAGAAACTAACACAAACTTAAAAAAAAAAAAAAAGTAAAAAAAACTCTGTACCGCCGAACGTGTCTTGTATTTCGCTTTCCACGATCAATTTTAGGAGTGCATTTGTATTATCTTCAGCGTTGCTTGTCTTCACTGAAGAAGACCTAAGAGGTCGAAACGCATTGTGGTTTGTCTTGTAAAAATTGTCTCTTTCGTTCGGCGGTACAGTAATTTTTCTTTTTGAATTTGTTTCTCTGATCATAATTATACGCCAGACGGATCGCTAGCACAGTGTGTTAAGTCGAAAGAACGTTTCCTACGAGACTGCCCTCGCCGAGGCTCGCCATGTCCTCGCATGCTGGACGAAGAAGGCACAACAGGAGATCGATTTGTAGTCATTCATAACGAACCTTCCTTCAGCAGCGAAAGAACAGTGAACGGAGAGTGGCCTCGCCGAAAACCAAGACACAAGTGACGAATGTCTCTGCGCCGATTCTTCCGCTCCGTCAACCCTGGGGTTCGCGAGAGATACGAAGACGAACGGTTGGTGGCGCTGGGCTTCGGCGACGAGTTTTTCTTGTTGAGAGGTGCCCGAGTTTCTCAGAACAGTACGGCGATGAAATATACAGTACTATGTGGTACAATGTTATGCAACGCAATTGAAACCATACCACTGTATAACCTACTATACCATACTATACCCATACAATACACTTCCATTGCGTACAGTATTATATCGTACCATACTATACCGTACCATATTATATCGTGCCATACTAGTTTAGGTTATGGGGGAAGAATTTTTTAACAAGATTTCCGGCGTTTTTAGAGGATGTATTTTGGGGGGTTGTGTGAATGAGGGTTTTTTTTTTTTTTTTAATAATGACTTGTGAGTTGACTTCAACGCGGTGACAGCCCTGACATGGCCCTTGCGGTCGACCGGACTATGAGTGACAATATCCTTACCCTTAAATTAGGCCATACATCCTATACCTTACCCTACTGCACGCTACGCTGCCATACCATACCATACCATACCATACCATACCGTACCGTACCGTACCGTACCGTACCGTCCCGTCCCGTACCGTCCCGTCCCGTCCCGTCCCGTCCCGTCCCATACCATACCATACCATACCATACCATACCATACCATACCATACCATACCATACCATACCATACCATACCATACCATACCATACCATACTGTTCATGCTGTGCAATTCAGTAGGGCGTGATGGTATGCAATGGAAGTCAGTTAACTACAATACAATGCTACGCAAAATCATACAGTGGAAAACAGTACAATAAACACAATTTGGAACAACACCCCACAGTTCAGTGCAGTCCAGCACTGTGCAGTACAATGCATTACAGTGCAATACAACAGTACAATGCATTACACTGCAGTACAATAGTACAATGCATGACAGTGCAATATAACAGTACAATGCATTACACTGCAATACAACAGTACAATGCATTACACTGCAGTACAATAGTACAATGCATTACGCTGCAATACAACAGTACAATGCATTACACTGCAATACAATAGTACAGTGCATTACGCTGCAATACAACAGTACAATGCATTACACTGCAATACAATAGTACAGTGCATTACAGTGCAATACACAGTACAATGCATTACGCTGCAATACAACAGTACAATGCACCACACTGCAATACAATAGTACAATGCACTACTCTGCAATACAATAGTACAATGCACTACACTGTAATGCAATAGTACAATACATTACACTGCAATACAATAGTACAATGCATTACAGTGCAATACAGTAGTACAATGCACTACACTATAATGCAATAGTACAATGCATTACACTGCAATACAATAGTACAATGCATTACAGTGCAATACAGTCGTACAATGCACTACACTATAATGCAATAGTACAAGGCATTACACTGCAATACACAATAGTACAATGCATTACAGTGCAATACAATAGTACAATGCATTATACTGCAATACAATAGTACGATGCATTACAGTGCAATACAACAGTACAATGCATTACAGTGCAATACAATAGTACAATACATTACACTGCAGTACAAGAGTACAATGCATTACACTGCAATACAGCAGTACAATGCATTACACTGCAATACAGCAGTACAATGCATTACACTGCAAGAAGCAGTACAATGCATTACACTGCAATACAAGAGCGCAATGCACTGCACTGTTATACAATAGTACAACGCTTGAAAGTGCTATACAATAGTACAATGCACCATAGTGCAATACAATAGTACAATGCACTGAAGTGCAATGTGATAATACAATGCACTACAGTACAATGCAATAGTACAATGCACTACACTGTAATGCAATACTACAACGCATGAAAGTGCCATACAATAGTGCAGTGCACCATAGTGCAATACAATAGTACAATGCACTAAAGTGCAATGTGATAATATTGTAGTAATACAGTGCAATGCAATAGCATGCACCACAGTACAATTCAACAGTACAATGCACTAGAGTGCAATGCAATAGTACAATGCACAACAGTGCAATGCAATAGTACAATGCACTACAGTGCAATGCAATAGTACAATGCACTACAGTGCAATGCAATAGTACAATGGATTACAGTGCAATACAATAGTACAATGCACTACAGTGCAATACAATAGTACAGTGCATTACAGTGCAATACAACAGTACAATGCATTACGCTGCAATACAACAGTACAATGCAATACAATTGTACAATGCACTACAATACAATACAATAGTACAATGCATCATAGTGCAATGCAATAATACAATGCACCACAGTACAGTGCAATACAATGTACTACAGTAAGTGCAGTAGTACAATGCACTACAGTGCAATACAAAAGTACAATGCACCACAGTGCAATACAATAGTACAATGCATCATAGTGCAATGCGATAATACACTGCACTGCAGTGCAATACCAGAGTACAATGCACCACAGTGCAATACAATAGACCTACTAGACAGTGCGGTCACACACACAAAAAACACACCATAGCACAGTTTAAATTTTTTTTTTTTTTTTTTTTAAAGGGAGGGGTGGGGGGGGGGGGGGGGGGGGAACATGACAGCCGAATGTAACTTTTCTCCCTGGGACATTTCATCTTGTCAACCGTCACACCAACAAAGCATTAAACATAGCACAAGCATGGACCAGACACACGCAGGGCAGAAACAAACACAGGTGTTCAAATGCACGCACGTTTGTTTGTTTGTTTCTTGTTGGGCATTCTCTCTCTCTCTCTCTCTCTCTCTCTCTCCCCCCCCCCTCCCCCCCCCCCCCCCCCCCCCCCCCCCCCCCCCCCCCTCCCCCCCCCCCCCCCCCTCCCCCCCCCTCTGTCTCTCAATACAATACGACATGATACAATAATTATGATGTAACATAATGCTATGCAGTATAATACAGTGTAATTCAGCGGAATGTAATTCAGCGGAATGCAATTCAAAACAATCCAACACAGTGTAATACCATGTAATAAGTACATTTTGACGCAAAACAGGACACTATAAAACAATGCAAAACAATACAGTACAGTATACAATACAATGCAAAAACAATCCAGTACAGTATACAATACAATGCAAAACAACACTGTACAGTATACAATACGATGCAAAACAACACAGTACAGTATACAATACGCGACGCAAAACAGTACAACACAGCATACAATACGACGCAAAACAAACAAAGCACAGTAAACAATACGATGCAAAACAATAGAGTCCCGTATACAATACGACGCAACACAGTACAGCACAGTATACAATGCGACGCAAAAAAAAATACAGTATACAATGCGACGCAAAAAATACAGTACAGTATACATTGCGACGCAACACAATACTGTACAGTATACAATACGACGCAAAGCAACACAGTACAGTATTCAATACGACGCAAAACAACACAGTACAGTATACAATACGACGCAAAGCAGTACAGTACAGTATACAATACGATGCACAACAATACAGTACAGTATACAATACGATGCAAAACAAAACAGTACAGTATACAATACCACGTAAAAACAACACAGTACAGTATACAATACGACGCAAAGCAGTATAGTACACAATACGACGCAAAACATTCCATTACAGTGTACAATACGATGCAAAACAATACAGTACAGTATACAATACGATGCAATACAATACAGTATAGTGCACAATATGATACAAGACAATGGAGTACTGCACAATTCCATGCGAAGCAGTACAGTGCGGTGGAATACTATGCAAAGCACTACAGAGCGAAACGGTGCAAAACGGTAGAGTTCCGTACAATTCCATGCAAAACACTATAGTACAATACAATTTAAAGTAATACAGCAAAGTAAAATACGATGCAATGTAATTCTGTACAGTACAATATGATGCAACAAAAGTACAGTATTGTTCAATACGATGCAAAGCAAGACAGTACGGTTCGATGAAATGCAACACAATACAGTTCAGCACAAAACCATGACAGCACAATACCGTGCCAAAAATACGGTTCAGCGCAAAAGCATGCAAACAACAAATTCAGCGCAATACCATGCGAATAATTACAGTATAGTACCATGCAATATCATGCAAAAAAAAAAAAATTACATAGTGCAAGATCGTGCAAAACAATACAGTACGAGACAACACAGTAGATTGCATTACAATACAAAACCGTGCGATACAATACGTTACAATACAAGAGGGTAAACGTCTGTATAGTACAACGCTGTGGAACATTTCCATAGGAGTCGCACTGTAGGCAAGCCATGACCAGGATTCAGTGAAAACAGAGAACACACCTGGGACACCTTCACTACAACGACTCTCAGGGTTCACGTGCAATCCACATCATCTGACTTGTTACAGTCAAAATAATCGTCATAACCACCATTAAAGTATTGGTAAGTGTGCGTTTAGTATTTGATCCATGTAACTGGTTAGCTACTGCTTCAAGAAAGAATGAGCTAAGCCTGCCAAAGTCATGTCATCGAACTGAACAATGCAATACTTCTGATGGCTACATAATGATTATTTTAATACCAGATACTGTTCACTTTTCGGGGACTGGCCTGTCTTGGGTGAATATTGCTTTTAGATGTGTTCAGCTGCGTAATGTATTCTGCTGTTCTTTTTTTTTTTTTCTTTTTCATTCTTTTCTTTCTTTTTTCTTTTCCTTTTTCTTCTCGTTTTTTTTTTGTTTTTGTTTTTTGTTTTTTTTTTTTTTTTAAATGGTGATGACCATTTGCCCATTGTAATTCTACGTGCTTCGAATGCAATGAAAGGAAAGAACCCCCACCCCCACCCCCCCCATCCCCACCCCCCACCCCCACCACCGCAAAAAAAAAAAAAAGAAAAAAGTGAAAAAAAAAAAAAAAAGGACAGAAATGAAGAAAGAAAAACCAAACCAACGTGTGAACGATGTTTACTACACTTGGCTGAAAGATGGAAGTAAGTTGACCCAAGAACTAACCCATCAAATTTTGGCACGGAATTCCGAACTGAATCCGGATCCGGAAAAACACGGGTCCGGCATGGCGGGGGCCTGCGCTCTCTCGAGTGCTCGTTTAGTTGGTCGATAGTTCCGGCACTGCAGGTGTCAGCACTGTTGTGATCACAAAAATACAGACGAAGGTGCAAACGTTGTTTTGAACCATTCAGAGTTGAAAGCTTCCGTATCAAATGTCCGGATTTGCACGACACCAGCGACAAGCTTTTTACACGCGAAAGAGATTAGTCGGAAACGGGTTGGGGTTTTTTTTGCGTTTTTTTTCAATATTCAATTTCTTTCTTTTTCTTTCTTTCTTTCTTTCTTTCTTTCTTTCTTCTCTCATGTTTTCTTTCTTTTGCTTGAGCAGTTGCATTCAGATTTAAAGGCCAAATCTCACACCAAAGGTGATATGGCACCAGTTCATGTTTATAGCCCAGCCGATCACGATAGGCCGTATCAGGACCGTCGCTTCGTCAAAGTCAATTATTTCCGGAACACTTAAGTTCAAAGAGCAGCATTATGTGTATCGCCAGATATGAAATAAAGAAATCAGTTTTTTGCAGTTGTGATTCAAAATGTGTGTTAAATTAAGGTTTGAAATTCGCAGAACGGATGTTATTCCAGGCCGCCATGTTGCGAGGTGACGTGACGTCATTATCACGGAACTTACAGTAAATACGAGAGGTAACTTCCGTGGATGAAATCAGGAACGTGAACTCATTCCACGCACTCGCTACACATCTTCTACTTCAAAATGGAAATCGGCACCATTCCGTACAACTTTGAACCCGATTTGACAGACGAAGAGCTGCTGCCAGCTTCAGAGGCAGCCATCTCTTTGCCGGCCTCCTTGCCAACAAAACAATCTGAAGTGATCTTCGTGCACAAAGTGTGTGTGGTACCCCTTTGAAGTAGTCAGCTTAACGTGAAAATGTTGCATTTCCGACATTCACTAACCATGAACGTTTACCAGACTTTTCACGGTTACAAAGCCACGTCGTTTGCCGATCGCTCTGCATCATGGCGTCCTGCTGGCCAAGACCGCGAGCCGTGATGGCAACGACCACGTTCAGGGGGCATTACTCTAAAAACGCGTTTACAAGTTGCAACGTGGCTGAGCCCTCGCTGGTGAAAAAATAGCGCAGTACAGTTGAGTTACTGCTAACAGACAGACTGCATGGGGGAAAAAAAAAAAAAGTAACCTTTTTTTTTCTTTTTGCTGACAATGGACTTGCTACTCTGGACCAGTTTGTCGTTTGTGACTTGGTGGGTTTTTTCCTCTAACGGGCCACAGTTTTGGCCAATAGGACGCCATGATGCAGGAGCGAAAAGCCGTGTCTGCTGTAACTGAGAGGTAGGTCAGTACACCTGCAGTGTCCGTGTTGTGACGCCCCTCGTAGGCAGTCACTGTTAGGGTGATGGCCACGTATTCTGTGATAGTGGCGGCTGGAACTGTATGCTGTAAACCCATGCCCTTGGTGGGTCTGACTCCTTTCGTCTGTATACCCCCAAACCAACTGACTGACACATGTGTCGTCATGATTAATCCTCCCTGTCACACGGGGAGTAATGGTCCGGCAACATCACTGATGGGAAGTGTAGTGCTTGGTGTTCTTGGGTCTGTGCATGGCACGTGAGACTTCACCAGGTTTACATCAGGGCTAACAGCATGGGACAAGAGATACGGTTGAAAGAGCTGGTCTATTTTTGCTTTTTTTTTTTTTTTTTTTTTTTTGGGGGGGGGGGTTGTTTTTTGTGTTTAATTATAGTTCTGTCATCCTATTGTCATCCATCACTTGAACTTTGCACACGCTCTTTCATGATTGTCAAGGACGACAAAATGACTGTCAGCCATGGATGAATCACACACACACACGCACACACGCACATACATTCTCACACACACACTCACACTCTCTCACTCACACACTCTCTCTCACTCTCTCACACACACACACACACACACACACACACACAGACACAGAGAGAGAGAGAGAGAGGAACAGGCGTTGCTACCATGTCCAACAGATTTACTCTGTCATGACTTGGAATCCTTTGTTCTCTTCACGCACATGGGCTAATCTCTGTCTGCTCTCGGAGTGGAAACTCTGGGTATATTTCACATAATATGGGGTTGTGACACAAGGTAAACATTTAACAAATGTTGCAATCGCCATGCAGAATGTAACAATAAAGCAGTCTGGACAAAAAACGTAAAAATTATAACAGTTTTCAAGAAATAGAAATTGTAACAGTTTTCATCCAACTGAAAATGGTGACAACTGCATTTTTTCGCCCAGGTATATGAATACACTTTTAAATAATTGCTGCGTACTTCGTTGAAATAACTACTGAATTCAATGTGATATAGAATCTTAAATCCTTGGCTGTGGATGGATGATGAATTGTGAAATCCCGTCAGTTTGAACTCTTCAACAGTATTTCAATGTACTGTTAATAACTTTTGTACGTTTTGGTGTCCACGTTGGATGTCAGGAACTCGAAGCAGTTTCCACACAAATGTTACAACAACGAATAGGCTTGACTCCCCCGAAACAATAGACCTCTTCTGATATATTTTTTTTTTTATTATCATTCACGAAAAAATGTAACAGTGTTATGGTTTCAGTGGATAACATGCTGAAAATGGTATCACTGTTAGGGATTTGTAGGGACTACTGCATTGTTACATTTGACGTTGTAACAGGGTTGTCACAACAGATTTCTCGATGCTTCATGTTTCTACAAGTAGTGCTGTATGCTTTGTTCTTCTGGTGTTTCAAAAGGTTAACTGGTCAACCAGCATGTGGTCTCATCTCTTGCAGGGCCAAGTGAAAGATATGGTAGACACGTTTCAGACGTCTGTCAGCGCTTGTTTGCGAGACATTGCTTGGATAACTAAACACCAGAGCCGTCCACAAGAGCAATTATTAAGACAAGGTTGTAAGATGTAAATATTTCGCGTTTTGCTTTATTTCTCTCAGTCTCTGATGATTTCCAACCGATGTTCCTATCGTCTTGTCTCCATGTTCTCCAATATCATCCCTAACGATTCCTACTCAGGTTTTTTTTTTTTTCTTGGCGAAGTCAGTGAGATGTAAGCTGAGTTCAGTAGTTTTGTTTAACGTCTCTTCATCATTGATGACAGCAAACGAATGAAGATTGGAAGTCTGTGCAGAATGTGGCCGACCCGTCCCCGACGTCTGTTCATGACGTCGTCAACTGCAGGCATCTGGTCAGTTCTCTGCCACAGGTGGCTGTGGCTGGACAGTGGTGGACGCTGTGTGGAGGTCCTTTGGCAGACAGATGTTGATGAGGGTCGACACTTTCTGGGCAACAGATACTTTTCGCCTGTTTCCCCCCCTCGTTTGCTCTGTGATGATGCAGCCGCCCTCAATGGGCTCTCTAGACTTGGAGCCTTT
>JADBJO010007612.1:62500-80000 GCA_016801955.1 Conus betulinus | reverse complement strand
CCCTCTCTCTCTATGCTAGATGTTTCTCCCAATCAAGATTCCTCCCCCTTCATTCTAGATGTACCCCAAAATACAAACTCTCTCCCTCAATACAAAATGTACCTCCCAACAGAGATTCCTTCCTAGCCGTGACACACTCCGGTAATGTCTCTCTGTCTCTTTGATATACCAAATAGACTATCCCTTTCTATACTAGAATTACTACCCAAAAGAAAGATTCCACCCTCTCTGTTTTAGACGTTCCTTTCAATAAAGACGTACTCCATCCATCCATAATACCAGTGCATTCCAATAAAACCTCCATAATACCTTTACGTTAATGTGTATGTGCCTGCCAATAAAGACTCCGTCCATCCACAATACCTGTAAATTCCAATAAAGCGTCCCTACCTGTTTTGTATAGGTACCTGCCAATAAATACTCCGTCCATCCATAATTCCTGTACCTGCTAATGAAAGCTCCACACCTCTATGCTGTATGTACCTACCAATAAAGACTCCGTCCATCCATATGATACTTGTCCATTCCAATAAACTCTCCCTACCTCTATTGTATATGTATCTGCCAATAAAGCCTCCCTATTCTATTACATATATGTACCTGCCAGTAAAGACTCCCTCCCGATACAGGTTTGCCTACCTGCCAAGAAAGACTCCGTCCCTGTATACTAGATTTGCCTCGTGATAAAGATCGACTCTGTACTACATGTACCTGCCCGTAAAGACAGAAAAAAAGGGGGAAAAAAAAAAAAAAAAAAGAGAAAAAGAAATCTTACTCGATTTTAGGAAGAACCCAGAACCTGTACCAGACCTTATAATTAATGGTGAAGCTGTTGAACGAGTGAATGAGTGTAAATATCTGGGAATGATTGTTGATGATAAATTAGCTTTTGATAACAATGTTACTAAAATCCATATAAAAAAAATGCCCGTCAAGAATATTGTCTTTGCAAAAGCTACGAAATACTGGTGTTAAGCCTGTGATCTTACAAACTTATTACAGATGTTGTGTCGAGTCATTGCTCACAGCTTCTTTTATGTGCTGGTATGGAAGTCTGGGTGTAAAAGAGCAAGCGAGTATGAAATGATGTGGTGAATGTGTGTGCAGCAAAGCGATTGGCAGAAAGCAAGTGGAATGCAAGAATTGTATGACAGACGAGTAGAGAGGAAAGCAAATAAGATTGCCAGTGATGATAGCCATGCGTTTGCAAAATATTACGAAATTTTACCATCTGGACGTCGTTTTAGAACCCTTAGAGTCAAATCTAGGGCACAAAAAGAAAACAAAACTTTTATACACAGGTCGATCCATCTTCTAAATTCATGATGTCTTTTGTATCCCTTTTCATGCTTGGTGGTGTGAGGGAGTGGGTGAGAGAGAGAGAGAGGAGACAGAGAGAGACAGAGGGTGAAGGGGGTGAGAGAGAGAGAGAGAGAGAGAGAGAGAGAGAGAGAGAGAGGTTGTGGGGGGGGGTAAGGTGTGTGTGTGTGTGTGTGTGTGTGTGTGTGTGTGTGTGTGTGTGTGTGTGTGTGTGAATATACGTGTATTTGCATATAATATGTGCTTGTGTGTATAATATGTGCTTGTGAGTGTAGTGTAAGCCTATGAGTGTGCTTGTGTGTGTGTGCATGTGTATGGGGTTTTTCAAATGAGTAGTATGTGTGTGTGTGTGTGTGTGTGTGTGTGTGTGTGTGTGTGTGTGTGTGTGTGTGTGTGTTGGAGTGTGAGGGTGTTGGACTGTACATGTAAATTATATACGTGACACTTGATTGTGATGATTCTTTATTTTGTATGTTGTCTTGTGATACTGTTTATTATGCACCTATTTAAATTTCTCATTTTCTGAGATAAGAAAGTATTCATATCATATCTATAAAGACTCCCTCGTTCTTTACAGATGTACCTCCCAATAAAGACTCCCTCGCTCTTTACAGGTGTACCTCCCAATAAAGACTTCCTCGCTCTTTACAGGTATACCTCCCAATAAAGAGTCCCTCGCTCTCTTTTTACAGGTATACCTCCCAATAAAGACTCGCTCGCTCTTTACAGGTGTACCTCCCAATAAAGACCCCCGCGCTCTTTATCAGATGCAGTTCCGATAAAGACGCCTTTTATCTATACGAAATGCATCTCCGAATAAAGACTTTCTCCCCTCTGTACCAGATGTACCTCCCGATAATTCTCCTTCGGTCAAAACTAATTGTACCTCTATACTAGATGCACACATAAATGCTCACTCCCTCGAATCAGACGTTAACTCCCAATATGGACTCCCTCACAATGTACTAAGTGTACTTATACAGACTCATTCACTCCCTCACAATACACGAAGTGTACCTATACATGCAGACTCGTTCCCTCTATACTAGATGTGTCTCTCAATAAAGACTACCCCCCCCCCCCCCCCCCCCTGAACTAACTGTACATGTCAGTGAATACTCCCTCGCTCTGAACTGGATGTGTATCACAATAAAAGCTCTTTTCCTCTAAACTAGAGTACCTATAATCAGAGACTCTATCCCTGTATACAAGATGTACCTTCAAAAAAAAAAAAAAAAAAAAAAAAAAGACCTCCCTCTACAGATGTGTTTATCATAAAGAAACCCACTCTAGAGACTTGAACTAGACGTGTCTATAAATAGAGACTCCTTCCTCCTAAACTCGATGGAACTCCCAATTCAGACTTCCAGCCCCTATACCAGACGTACCCATGAATAGACACTTCTTCCCACTATACTGTATATATAACTCCCAATAAAGCCTCCCTTCTTCTAAAAGTAGGTGTTCCTCCCAATAAAAGACTTACCCTCTGTACACTAGATGCACCTATGAATAAATACTCCCTATATGATAGATTACCTATCAGCAGAGAATCCCTCCTCGTATACTAGACGTACCTTCCAATGCACGCTCCTTCCTTTATACTGAATGTACCTGTAGAGACTTTTCCCCTCTGAAATGGGTCAACCTCCAAATAAAGACTCCTTCCCTCTATACTAGATGTCATTCCAGATAAAGATTCCTTCCCCCTATACTAGGTTTAGCACCAAATGAACAGTCCTTCCCTCTGTACTCGGTGTCACTCCAAATAAAGCCTCCTTTCTTCTGTAGTAGGTGTGAGTCCCAATAAAGACTCCTTCCCTGTATACTACGTGCAAGTCCAAATACGCATTTCCTTTATACTAGGCGTAACTCCCAATAAAGACTCCTTCCCTCTATACTAGGTGTAACTCCAGATGAAGAATCGTTCCCTCTATACTAGGTGTAACTCCCAATAAAGACTCATTCCCTCTATACTAGGTGTGACTCCAGATGAAGAATCGTTCCCTCTGTACTAGTTGAAACTCAAAATGAACACTACTTCTCTTTATATTAGGTGTCACTTGAAATGAAGACTCCTTCCCTCTACACTAGATGTAACTCCCAATAGAGACTCCTTCCCTCTATACTAGGTGTAACTCCCAATAAAGACTCCTTCCCTCTATACTAGGTGTAACTCCCAATAAAGACTTCTCCCCTCTATACTAGGTGTAACTCCCAATAAACATTCCTTCCTTCTATACTAGATGTAACTCCCAATAAAGACTCATTCCTTCTATACTAGGTGTAACTCCCAATAAAGACTCCTTCCCTCTATACTAGGTGTAACTCCCAATAAAGACTCCTTCCTCTATACTAGGTGTAACTCCCAATAAGACTCCTTCCCTCTATACTAGGTGTAACTTCCAACAAAGACACCTTCCCTCTATACTAGGTGTAACTCCCATTAAAGACTCCTTCCCTCTACACTAGGTGTAACTCCCAACAAAGACTCCTTACCTCAATACTAGGTGTAACTCCCAATAAAGACTCTTTCCCTCTATACTAGGTGAAACTCTAAATAAACACTCCTTCCCTCTATACTAGGTGTTATTCCAAATAAAGAGTCCTTCCCTCTATACTAGGTGAACTCCAAATGAACACTCCTTTTCTCTATACTAGGTGTGATTCCAAAGAAAGACTCCTTTCCTCTATACTAGAAGTCACTCCAAATAAACACTCCTCCCCTTTGTACTAGGTGTAATTCTAATAAAGACTCTCTCCTCTTATACTAGTTGCATGCATAAAGCATCTTTCCTCTTAATTAGATGTTGTTGTTTTTTTAATCTGTTCCTCTACACAAGATGCATTTATAAATGGAGGCTTGCTCCGTCTATGCCAGACGTAATTCCTAATAAAGTCTCCGTCCGTCTATAATAAATGGCACCTCTAAATGGAGACCCTCATACTCTGTACTAGATGCAACACCCAACAAAGACTCAGTTTTTTCTGTATTAGATGCACCTACACATTCAGACTCGCTTCATCTAAACTAGATGTACCTATGAATAGAGATTTACTTTCTGTATGATATAGAGATGTGTCCCTCCCAAGGCTTTTCTCTCCTCCTATACAGAACTTTCGCTCTAATAATGGCTTCTTCCATTTGTACCAGATTTGCCTTCCCCCTCCCAATAAGGACTCCCTCCATGTATATTGCCTCCCAGTGAAGACTCCCTCCTTGTATATTACCTCCCAATAAAGACTCCCTCCATGTATGTTACCTCCCAATAAAGACTTCCTGCATGTATATTGCCTCCCAGTGAAGACTCCCCCTTGTATATTACCTCCAATAAAGACTCCCTCCATGTATGTTACCTCCCAATAAAGACTTCCTGCATGTATATTACCTCCCAATAAAGACTCCCTCCATGTATGTTACCTCCCAATAAAGACTTCCTGCATGTATATTACCTCCCAATAAAGACTCCCTCCATGTATGTTACCTCCCAATAAAGACTCCCTCCATGTATGTTACCTCCCAATAAAAACTTGTCCATGTATATGTTACCTTCCGATAACGACTTCTCCATGTATGTTACCTCCCAATAAAGACTTCCTGCATGTATGTTACCTCCCAATAAAGACTCCCTCCATGTATGTTACCTCCCAATAAAAACTCCCTCCATGTATGTTACCTCCCAATAAAGACTCCCTCCATGTATATTACCTCCCAATAAAGACTCCCTCCATGTATATTACCTCCCAATAAAGACTCCCTCCATGTATATTACCTCCCAATAAAGACTCCCTCCATGTATATTACCTCCCAACAAAGACTTCTCCATGTATGTTACCTCCCATAGAAATTTCTCCATGTATATTACCTCCCAATAAAGACTTCTCCATGTATGTTACCTCCCAATGAAGACTTCCTGCATGTATATTACCTCTCAGTAAAGACCCCCTCCATGTATATTGCCTCCCAATAAAGTCTCCCTACATTTATGATAGGTTTACCTCCCACAAAGGACGCCCTTGTTTTATGGACTTTTTTTTCTGGAAAGACTTTTTTCAAAACGTCTTTTTTTTCTTTGTCTAAAACAGGCTGACCCCCCCCCCCCCCCCCCCCCCCCCCCCCCCCCCCAGGCCCCCCTCCCCCCTCCACACACACCCCCCCCCCCCCCCCCCCCCCCCGCTCCAAGAGACACTTTAGAAACATGTTTTCTCTTCGTATGAGGTTGACCTTAAACACAGACCCATCCTGAACATGTCACTCCCCCCCAACAGTCCACAACAGTTGACTGCGCCTCGACCAAAGAATTTTTGTAGCATTTTCCCTCTTCGCCTATGACAGGTTAAAGATG
This sequence comes from Conus betulinus, assembly GCA_016801955.1. Classification (NCBI taxonomy): domain Eukaryota; kingdom Metazoa; phylum Mollusca; class Gastropoda; order Neogastropoda; family Conidae; genus Conus; species Conus betulinus. The sequence continues at coordinate 74,334 of JADBJO010007612.1, read as the reverse complement.
CTGTTTTCTGTACTTAGAGGTCTGCAGGCTCTGTCTCAAGCCTTCTCTCTCAGTGATAGTGCGGTCACAGGCACTGACCCGGTTATCATTGAACGCGCGCAAAGCAGGCGATATAATGGCGGGCAAAGCAGACGATTCTATACCATTCATTCATCAGGTGGGATAAGTTGGGGGGGGGGGGGGGGCATTACTGTGTGTTTCATTACAGAAATCGCATTTTCGTTTTGAACATACTGTATGGTGCATCTGTACTCAGTGCATTCATTACAATACACATAGTTGTGATTAATCGACAATACACATAGTTGTGATTAATCGACAATACACATAGTTGTGATTAATCGACAATACACATAGTTGTGATTAATCGACAAACCTATAACAGGCTTTATGCCCGATGAAGACTTCTGTGCAAACATGCTTTCTCTTTGTTTAAACAAATTGCCCCTTACCCTCCTCCCCGCCACACACACACACACACACACACACACACACACACACACACACACACACACATACACACACATATATATATATATATATATATATATATATATATATATATATAATTCATTTAAGAAAACACACACACACACACACACACACACACACACACACACACACACACACACACACACACACACACACATACATACAAAAACTGATTTTCCACCACAGACTAACGTGACAAAACCCTCGGAGCTCATGTTATTGGACTGCTTCCAACCTGTACTTGCCCAGTATATCCTATTGTGTTTTTCTCTTCAGAGACAGAAAATTCATCAGACTCTGATACACACTGTGCTTTTTTTTTCTGCTACTAATGTTATGTTGCAAGATGTGACAACAATTCAGTTTAGTTGAATTTCTGAACTTGATCATCTGTGCCCCACAAAACCTCTGTTTTCATATGGCAATAAAATATGTTCTTGTTCTTTTCTTCTTGTTCTTCACACACACACACACACACACACACACACACACACACACACACACATGTTGCAAGATGTGACGACGCTGGGGTTAGTTTAGTTTAGTTGAGTGTCTGAACTTGATCATCTGTGCCCCACAAAACCACTGGTTTTCATATGGCAATGAAATATATTCCTGTTCTTGTTCTTGTTCTTCACACATTAACAAAACAACAGCAACAACACGGACAAGCGACAAGAGGTCTGTGGTAGTCTTTAAAAAGTGACGTAACTTACACACAATAAATTAGATGTTAAGGTATACCCTTACCAAAGATGAGCTGACGGACAGTAGTCATCATCCTGAGACAGTGGTGGTAATGGGCCTGTCTGACACACGACTCCGACTCTACCGGAACGACAACACGTCAGTACGGGCAACGAAAAGGTCATTTTTGTTGTCATGGTTAGTGCCGGCAGGTTTTGAACCCACAAGGTCTGAGTACCACAAAGTCTGCACCCTATCACTGATCCAGTCCGTCTCCAGAAAGTCTTCAACACTGGTCGCTTTCATACTGGGAATGCCTATATTTCTGTCCACCAATTACGGGGGAAATTATGACAGTATATAATTGGGGAACAGTTCCTTTCTGACCTCTTGCACGTAAAGAATTTATCTTGGTTGTAGTAAAAAAAAAAAAAAAAAAAAAAAAGGATTTAAAACCTAAATGCAAACTGAACCTGAGACTTAGTAAACTTTTTTTTTTATATTGAAGGTGATATCAACATCCTTTTGGCCTGAGGTTTTTAATAACACCTCCCTCCCTCCCCCCCCTCACATACACCCTACCTCGACTGAAGACTGGTAAGGGCGCAGATTTAATACAGATGTTTAACATCTGCGTCGAGTTACGCGTTGTCCGAATTCCGTCCGTATACCTCCGAGCAGTTTCGTACTTAGTTGTGTTGCTGAGTTCACTGTTGTTAGAGCAGCACACATCTAGACCAGCCAGCAGTTCTGTAGAGCAGCTCCCATTGGTCAAAGCGGCGGCCAACACGCACAGGGCGCCTTGGAACGGTCCACAACTGGCCGTACCCGTTGGCCCATACCACCACGAACCTGGCGCCTCTCCACGCTCGCTGACCATAGTATCGGTCAGCCAGTCCGTCTTAGTCCAAAGGCCACACCCCCTCACACGTGACGTTGAGATCGGGCACCACTGGCCCCGCCTTCTGTGTGGCACTGAAGGTGGGCTGGCTAGCTTCTTGGTGGGTGACCGAGTTCGCAGTCACGCGTTCCGACGATGAGACTCACTGACGTCCGGTATAAAAAAAAAACTAGTTTTGCGGCAATTGTTTGTGTAATGTTCTCACTGTGTAAGTGTTGTTTTAGTTGCAAAATGAGGCGACTGCAGGCTGAAATCTAAACAAAAGTTGACAGGTATTTTCAATGACTCCACCAGATAACATGGATAAACGAATATCAAGACAAAGCACGACGCGTTTCGACCTCTTAGATCTCCTTCATGTAAGATTACCAACACCTACGTTGAATCAACGTCCATCTTGCGCCGAAATTGACAAGTTAAGTAATTGCTCATTCTTCATTTTCGTTGCCCCGAGTGTCACATCTCGGCTGAAGAAGACCTAAGAGGTCGAAACGCGACGTGTTTTGTCTTGTCATTCATTTGTCCATGTTATGTGGCAGGTGTCATTGAAAATACCTTTTGAAGTATTGGTTCAGTTATGTTCTCTCCATGTCCCCAACTCTCCTGGAATCGTGAACCTCATCTGCCATAGCACCTTAAGTGGATGTGCACTTTAAAAACTTGCATGCCTCAACAAAAAGTACCGTTATGGTTGGCCTTCTGGTGTGCTGACAAAACGCAAACAAACAGCAAATAATAAAAAATAATAATGAATACTTATATAGCGCCTATTTCTCGGCTAGAGACCAAGCTCTAAGCGCTTTACAATCAACACTCGTTTACACAACGGGCTGCCTACCTGGGTAGTGCCGACTGAAGAGCTGCCAGCTGGCGCTTCATTCAGTCGTTTTCCATGTCATCCATTCAGTATCGTTCAATATCGTTCACTCAATTTCCTTACTTCCTTCATTCTTTCCACTTCTCACGCATGCTATGTGTAACGTGTCATCCGTACTAACGGCCAAACTGGCCTTCTCTTCCAAACGTTGGTGATGTTAACGTGTGTACAAGATGTTATGCGTGCGTTCACACACGGAACCTCGGTTTATAGTCTCATTCGAAGGACTATATGGGAAATGGAGTCAGAACCAATGTTAACTCCGAGGAGGGAAAAAATTCCCCCTGTACTGAAACGGCCCAGCGGAGATTCGAACCCGCAACCCCAGGATCACGAGTCCGGCGCTCTACCAGCTGAGTTAATCCGGCTCCCAATCCACATGGAGAGGAGGTTTCTACGTGATGCTTCGTTTAAATATATCTAGAGATTCATGTCCAGTACCGCAGGAAAATTTTCAAGCGACGGGTAAGGATGGGGGGTCAGGAAGGGGGTGAGCACGGGGGAGGTGGGGGAGGAAAGGAAAGGGTTGCAACAGAAAGAAGATGGGGGTTCTTTTACGAAGGCTGAGAAAGAGAAGTTTAATTCCATGTAGACACCACACAGGAACCAATGCTAGAGAAGACTAATTAATCATGATTATTGTTGTCCTTAGTACCTTCAACCCGACAGCTCATCATTCATCAAGCTCATACACAGGCAGTTTAAGTACAAATGGTGTGTGTGTGTGTGTGTGTGTGTGTGTGTGTGTGAGTCAGTGTGTGAGTCAGTGTGTGTGTGTGTGTGTGTGTGTGTGTGTGTGTGTGTGTGTGTGTGTGAGTGAGTGTGTGTGTGTGTGTGTGTGTGTGTGTGTGTGTGTGTGTGCACACCCCCCCCCCCCTCCCAGGTAGGGATTTAGGGGCCGTTTAGAGCCAGGTAGGGTCCTGGAGTAACACCCTGGTTAAGGGGAGAGTGACGGGGGGGGGGGGGGGGGGGGGGGTTACACCCTTCACCCTCCCCCCCCCCCTTCCCCCGCCCAACGTTCAAGGTAACGTAAATTTTCGAGGTGATCCTGACGCCTGTCCTCGAAGATAACCTGGTATCTTATTCACTGTATATACATAGGTAATTATAATACTTTTTTTTTTTTTTAAGAAGAGGGGAATGGAATGTGGACCCCAAAGAAGCCCATGTATCCTTCCTCCTGTCTCCAGCCACCCCCACCCCCTTCCTTCGAATCCATCTTGACACAGACAAAAGTAGAATCTTCCTCAAGTTGGCATTGTCTGTTTCTTCTTTAACCACGTGGGTCGGCATGTGACGCTTAGAGTTTCTCTGAACGCTGCAGGGTTTGGTTCTGTCCGTTAGAGCGCCCGTCACCGACACTGAGACGAAGGAGGGTGGGAGGGGGGCTGCTAAATTGGGCTTTTGCCCGGCCCTTTCTGTGGTTGCTGTCGTCACAGACACTGTCAGGTACAGCTCATGCGGTTTGTCCAGCGAGATAATTTGTTTGGACGAGCCCTAAACAAGCCAGCCCCCACCTCCCCCCTCTTCCAGCCCCCCCCCCCCCCCCCCCCCTCCTCCCCCCTGATTTTTCGAGAGGAGGAGGAAGGAAGAGACTGGGGAAGGGGGGGGAGGGAGGTGTGTGCAGCTGTTCCTTTGGCAAAACTTTTGAACTTACAGAGGGGGGGGTGGGGGGGGGGGGGGGGGGGGGGGGGGGAGGGGGCAGCAGGAGGTGAAGATGTAAAAAAACTGGGAAAATGAAATTAAGAAAATATGAAAAAAAAACTCTTCACTGGCTGCACAAGGGAACCATCGCAAATCCCTTTTAAAAGGCAGATATATTTGTATTGCCTGCTCCGAGGCCTTTCGTCCGCTGGGTCGGAAACTCATCAGGGAGGGACACGGCTGGCTGTATCTGCGCTCCTGGCGTCAATAGAGACACACCCCGTGGTGTTCTCACCACCAAGGGTGCAAAAAAGAATCCAATAGCACCCCCAAAGCAGCCAGCGAAGAGTAGTAAAGGAAACCAAACGAAAGGGTGGGGAGGAAAAAAAAAAAGTTGCTGAAAAACTACAGATATTATGCAAATAGTATAAAATGTAGGGGGCAATCTTTGAGCCTACGCTTGAGGATCCCACCCAAGGATGCAAGGGAGATCAGAAGACAAACACAAAGACAGACAGAAACAAATACAAGTAACCTCGATTTAATCAAAAACGAAATGGAAATGAAATGAGGCAGGGAACAGTAAACAATAAACAGTAAAACAAGTGGGGTAGTCTTTGCTCCCATAAGGAAACCTAACACAGAGTAACTTTTATTCAAGACTGGCACAGCCTTTTAAAACTTGAATAAAGTCAGACAAATACAAAGACGAACAATCTAATAGTGTGGGGAAAAAACAGCGCAGGCCAACAACTAAATTGGGCAAAACTTTGAACTTACAGGGGGGGGGGGGGGGGGGGGGGGGGGGGGGGGGGGGGGGGGGTGGGGGCAGGAGGTTGAAGATGTAAAAAACTGGTGGGAAAATGAAATAAGAAAAATATGAAAACTCTTCACTGGCTGCACAAGGGAACCATCGCAATCCCTTTTAAGGGCAGATATATTTGTATTGCCTGCTCCGAGGCCTTTCGTCCGCTGGGTCGGAAACTCATCAGGGAGACACGGCTGGCTGTATCTGCGCTCCTGGCGTCAAATAGAGACACACCACAGTCCATAATACCGTGGTTTCTCACCACCAAGGGTGCAAAAAAGAATCCAATAGCACCCCCAAAGCAGCCAGCGAAGAGTAGTAAAGGAAACCAAACGAAAGGGTGGGGGGAAAAAAGTTGCTGAAAAACTACAGATATTATGCAAATAGTATAAAATGTAGGGTCAGAAGACAAACACAAAAAGACAGACAGAAACAAATACAAGTAACCTCGATTTAATCAAAACGGAATTGGAAATGAAATGAGGCAGGGAACAGTAAACAATAAACAGTAAACAAGTGGGGTAGTCTTTGCTCCCCATAAGGAAACCTAACACAGAGTAACTTTTATTCAAGACTGGCACAGCCTTTTAAACTTGAATAAAGTCAGACAAATACAAAGACGAACAATCTAATAGTGGAGGAAAAAAACAAGCGCAGGCCAACAACTAAATTGTCTTCGTAGTAATGACTTGGCAAAACTTTGAACTTACAGAGTGTATTTGTCTGACTTTATTCAAGTTTAAAAGGCTGTGCCAGTCTTGAATAAAAGTACTCTGTGTTAGGTTTCCTTATGGGAGCAAAGACTACCCCACTTGTTTACTGTTTATTGTTTACTGTTTTACTGCCCTGCCTCATTTCATTTCCAATTCCGTTTTGATTAAATCGAGGGTTACTTGTATTTGTTTTTCTGTCTGTTTTTGTGTTTGTCTTCTGATCTCCCTTGCATCCTTGGGTGGATCCTCAAGCAAGCGTAGGCTCAAAGATTGCCCCCTACATTTTATACTATTTGCATAATATCTGTAGTTTTTCAGCAACTTTTTTCCTCCCCACCCTTTCGTTTGGTTTCCTTTACTACTCTCTCACTGGCTTGCTTTGGGGGGGTGCTATTGGGTCTTTTTTGCACCCTTGGTGGTGAGAACACCACGGTGTTATGGACTGTGGTGTGTCTCTATTTGACGCCAGGAGCGCAGATACAGCCAGCCGTGTCTCCCTGATGAGTTCCGACCCCAGCGGACGAAAGGCCTCGGAGCAGGCAATACAAATATATCTGCCTTTAAAAGGGATGCGATGCTTCCCTTGTGCGGCCAGTGAAGAGTTTTCATATTTTTCTAATTTCATTTTCCCAGTTTTTACATCTTCAACCTCCTGCTGCCCCTCCTCCCCCCCCCCCCCCCCCCCCCCCCCCCCCCAAACCCCTCTGTAAGTTCAAAGTTTTGCCAAGTCATTACTACGAAGACAATTTAGTTGTTGGCCTGCGCTTGTTTTTCCCCCACTATTAGATTGTTCGTCTTTGTATTTGTCTGACTTTATTCAAGTTTTAAAAGGCTGTGCCAGTCTTGAATAAAAAGTACTCTGTGTTAGGTTTTCTTATGGGAGCAAAAGACTACCCCACTTGTTTACTGTTTATTGTTTTACTGTTCCCTGCCTTTCATCATTTCATTCCAATTTCCGTTTTGATTAAATCGAGGTTACTTGTATTGTTTTTCTGTCTGTTTTTGTGTTTGTCTTCTGATCTCCCTTGCATCCTTGGGTGGATCCTCAAGCGTAGGCTCAAAGATTGCCCCCTACATTTTATACTATTTGCATAATATCTGTAGTTTTCAGCAACTTTTTTCCTCCCCACCTTTCGTTTGGTTTCCTTTACTACTCTTCGCTGGCTGCTTTGGGGGTGCTATTGGATTCTTTTTTGCACCCCTTGGTGGTGAGAACACCACGGTATTATGGGACTGTGGTGTGTCTCTATTTGACGCCAGGAGCGCAGATACAGCCAGCCGTGTCTCCCTGATGAGTTTCCGACCCAGCGGACGAAAGGCCTCGGAGCAGGCAATACAAATATATCTGCCTTTAAAAGGGATTGCGATGCTTCCCTTGTGCAGCCAGAAGAGTTTTCATATTTTCTTAATTTCATTTTCCCAGTTTTTACATCTTCAACCTCCTGCCTGCCCCCCCCCCCCCCCCCCCCCCCCCCCCCCCCCCCCCCCCCCAAACCCCCTCTGTAAGTTCAAAGTAGTACTTTAGAATGGGAACGAAGAAATGCTCTGTGTGTGTGTGTGTGTGTGTGTGTGTGTGTGTGTCCGTCCGTAGTCAAAATGTGTTCCACTTGCTCCAGACAAAACTACTCTGGGCCGATCGTTCTGAAAATTTGTAGGTTTGTTCCTTATGGGTCACGGAGGATGCCCGATGTTTTAGTTTACCCGTTATAGCCGTTGCTAACGGCTGTAACGGCCTGTAACGGTTTTTCTTCTTTATAGAATATTTCAGAAAGTACAGGGCCGATCTTTGTGAAATTTAGTAGGTATGTTTATTATGGGTCACGGATGATGCCAGATGTTTTTAGTTTACCCCGTTATAGCCGTTACTAATGGCTGTATCGGCCCCGTAACGGTTTTTCTTTTTTATGGAATATCTCAAAGTACTTGGCTGATCTTTCTGAAAATGTGTAGGTATGTTGATCATGGGTCAGGAATAATGTCCGATGTTTTAGCTTACCGTTATAGCCATTACAAACGGCTGTAACAGCCTGTAACGGGTTTTCTTCTTCATGGAATATCTCAGAAAGTACGTGGCCGATCTTTGTGAAAATTAGCAGGTGTGTTCATTATGGGTCAAGAAATAATGCCCGATGTTTAGTTTACCGTATAGCAGTTACTAACGGCTGTAACGGCCTGTAATGGTTTTTCTTCTTCACGGAATATCTTAGAAAGTACTTGGTCTATCTTTGTGAAAATTTGCAGGTATGTTTATTATGGGTCACGGATGATGCCCGATGTTTTAGTTTGCCGTTATAGCCGTTAGTAACGGCTGGAACGGCCTGTGACGGTTTTTCTTCTTTATGGAGTATATTAGAAAGTGCGTAGCCGATCTTTGTGAAAATTAGCAAATATGTTCACTATGGATTACGGATGACGCCCGATGTTTGTTTTAGTTTACCGTTGTAGCCGTTAGTAACGGCAATAACGACCCATAACGGTTTTTCTTCTTCATGGAATATCTCAGAAAGTACTTGGCCGATCTTTCTGCAAATTTGTAGGTATGTTCATTATGGGTCACGGATGATGCCCGATGTTTAAGTTTACCGTTACAGCCGTCACTAACGGCCTATAATGGTTTCTTCTTCACGGAACATCTCAGAAAGTTCTTGGCCGATCTTTCTGAAAATTTGTAAGTATGTTCATTATAGGTCACAGATGATAGTCGATCTTCACCAGAATAGCCCATTACTAACGGTTACACCAGCCCAAGACGGTTTTCCCCCCTCTTTATGGAATATCTCACGCGTATTCAGGATAAACTGATAGTATGTTTATATGCTTTGCATCTTGTACTAGTTTATTTTTTCAAACTCGCTGAAAGATTTGAAAGTGCAAATGAATCTTTTGATACCGATTGCACACGTCAGCCTGATAATGGGAAAGGGGGGGGGGGGGGGGGGGAGAGAGGCGGGGGGCCTATAAATAGGAAAAGGGGGGAGGGAGGAAGCTGAAGAGGCATTTTGGCATAATGAAAAAGTCATCGTTAGATCCCATAACTTTAGGTCCGAGGGTTGCTAGGATTGATTCTGGGATCTCCACAGGCAGAGACCTTTTGTCTCAGGATCTCTACAGCCAATCACAGACCTTCACTCTCAGGATACCCACAGGCAATCATAGACCTTCACTCTCAGGATACCCACAGGCAATCATAGACCTTCACTCTCAGGATACACACAGGCAATCATAGACCTTCACTCTCAGGATACCCACAGCCAACACATAGACCTTCACTCTCAGGATACCCACAGACAATCATAGACCTTCACTGTCACGATCTCTAGAGGCAATCATAGACATTCTGTCTCAGGATCTCTATAGGCAATCAGAGACCTTCGCTCTCAGGATCTCTATAGGCAGTCAGAGTCCTTCACTCTCAGGATCTCTATAGGCAGTCAGAGTCCTTTCACTCTCAGGATCTCTATTGGCAGTCAGAGTCCTTCACTCTCAGGATCTCCACAGGCAATCAAAAATTTCTCGAGACAATCAGTTTTTCGACAGGCGACCACGGGGGACCCTCACAATTAAGATTTCGACAGGCAATCAGAAATTTTCACAATCAAGATCTTCACGGCAATCAGAAACCTGTAGGCAATAAGATACTTTCACTATGAGGGATCGTCATAGGCATTCAAGGATCCACACAATCAGGATATACACAGTAAGGCATCTCCATAGGCAATCAAGGATCTCTGCAATCCAGAGTCTACACAAAAAGGAATCTCCAAACGCAGTCAAGAATCTCTTCAATCCAGGATCTACACAGTGGGGATCTCCACAGATAATCAATGATCTTCACAACTCTGTACACAAAGAGGGAAGTCTACAAGCAATCAGGGGTCCCACAATCAAGGGTCTACGCAAAGAGGGATCTCTGCAGGCAATCAAGGATCCCCATGATCAAGGGTGTACACACAAGAGAGATCTCCACAAGCAATCGATGATCCCCATGATAAAGGGCCTACGCAAACAGGGACCTCCACAAACAGTTAATGATCTCCACAGTCAAGGATCTACACAAAGAGGTATCTCCACGATCAATAAGGGATCCCCACAATCAAGGGTCTACACAAAGAGGGGTTCCACAAGCAATCAAGGATCTCTGCAATACAGGGTGTACACACAAAGAGGGATTTCCACAAGCAATCAAGGATCCCCAGTCACGAGTCTACACAATAAGTCAAGGATCCCCACAATCGAGGATCGACAAAAAGAGTTATCTCTACGGGCAATCAAGCATCTTCACAATCCAGGGTCTACACAGTGAGGGATCTCCATAGGCAATCAAGGATCTTTGCAATCCAAGGTATGCACAATGAATGATCTCCACAGGCAATCAAGGATCTTTGCAATTAAGAATCTACACAATGAGGGATCTTCACAGGCAATCAACGATCTTTTGCAATCCAGGGTCTACGCAAAGAAAGATGTCTACAGCAATTAAAAAACACACACACACACAATCAAGGATGAACACAATGAGGGATCTCCACAACCAAGGGTTCAACACAACGAGGGATCTCCACAAACAAGGGATCAACACAACGAGGGATCTCCACAACCAAAGGTTCAACACAATGAGGGATCTCCACAACCAAGGGATCAACACAATGAGGGATCTCCACAACCAAGGGTTCAACACAACGAGGGATCTCCACAACCAAGGGTTCAACACAACGAGGGATCTCCACAACCAAGGGTTCAGCACAACGAGGGATCTCCACAACCAAGGAATCAACACAACGAGGGATCTCCACAACCAAGGGTTCAACACAACGAGGGATCTCCACAACCAAGGGATCAACACAACGAGGGATCTCCACAACCAAGGAATCAACACAATGAGGGGATCTCCACAACCAAGGGTTCAACTCAATGAGGGATCTCCACAACCAAGGAATCAACACAACGAGGGATCTCCACAACCAAGGGTTCAACACAATGAGGGATCTCTACAAAAAAAATCACCAGACAAATCAGAGACCTTCACAAAGCTCGCCAATCAGGGATCTCCAGAGTCAGAAATGTCTACAGTCATGGATCTCCACAGGCAGTCGAGATCTCCACAGGCGATGGGAGTCTCCACAGCGCTGTGTCCAGGCTCCCACAATGGGAGTTTTCAGTTTCAGTTTCAGGACAGCTCAGCCCAGCCCCCCACACAGGGCCCGCGAAGGGCTGTCATCAGCCAGAAATGAAAATCCACCTTGCCACAAAACAGCAACGACAACAACAACCGCAGTAACAACAACAACAACAACAACAACATCAACAACAAACATGCGCGTGCATAATATCCAGTAAGCTTCAAGTCGTGTCAGACCTCTCCATCAATGTCAAGGCCTGCAGTGTAAGCCTCACTCTGATTGGCTGTACCGTTGTGAGTCACGTGACTGAAAACGTCAGTCATCCTGCGTTCGATTGGAGTATACGGCTGTTCTTTTTTTTTTTTAAGAACACATTTGTTGTGATTTGTTTTGTTTTATCGGTAGGCACACTTTTGTAGTCGTCGTTGTTGTTAAACGAAAAACTTTACAGATGTATTTCCCGCACGTGTCGCGCGGAATTCGTTCATGCCAGTAAATTCAGTTGGGTTGAGTGTTTGACGGAAATTTAAGAGGTTGAGAGTTCACATCTGTTTACCGCGCGACTGATGACCACGCCTCCCCCCATCTCTCC